>JADZMA010002620.1:0-11518 GCA_020796225.1 Arion vulgaris
CAACGACTTGGAAGATAAGCGAAAAGGATAACAAATGTAACTGTAAACTAGATTTAAACTTAATTCCCGTGCGAATAACGGGTACATCTGCTAGTCTTCCATGAAATCTATCATGATATCACCTTATAAATCTTCCATGAAATCTATCATGAGATCACCTTATAAATCTTCCATGAAATCTATCATGAGATCACCTTATAAATCTTCCATGAAATCTATCATGAGATCACCTTATAAATCTTCCATGAAATCTATCTTTGAGATCACCGTATAAATCTTCCATGAAATCTATCCTGAAAACACATGAAATCTACCATAAAACGGACCACATGCTACATCAACACATCTCATACACACTTACCATAACAATCTAGTAACACATTGTTGTTGACTGAAAACCCCTAGTTATGATGGTAAGCTACACTGACACATGTGTACAGGATATAACTATAACCTCACGTCACACCAAGTGTTCTGCACTTAGTACACTCTGTCTATCTTAATAGAGCAACTTGGTTCGAGATTTGAATGAGGACTAACTAGCCGGCCTGTTTTTGTAGCCAGGTTCATGTAGCGTACATGTATACAAAATATCGTCCGTTATATATAGCAATCACACACTCAGTGCATCTATTTCACGCTGTACCTTACCGCAGGTGCGTTATTTCCTGGTTGGAATTAAAAACGAAACTAAACTGAAATGGAAGAATGTGACAAGTGTCGTGCTATGATACAGAGGGACGGCCGAATCAGGCAGGTACCGTAGGGAAAGGGAAGCATAAGCAATCTTTTGGATGTTTTAAATTATTTGTGCCAAATACAATTACTTGTATCCGAATACTGTTGTAAGCTCTGATTGATAATTTATTAGTACTCCCTGTCTCTGTAGCTAGTGGAGAAAGAGTTTTCCAAATTAAAATTAATAAAACACTACTTAAGAAGTTCGATAAGAAAAACAAAACTTAGAAATCGGTCATTCATTTCTATTGAATTTATATTGGCTTCCACTCTATAGACTAAAAAGTTAATTGCATATCCTTTACATGACTTTGCGAATCAACCCAGGTTTTTAACGCTGCTTGTGATTTTTCTAGGCATTATTACGTTCAATAGTTTGCCATTGCTTTCTGAACGGGTGGTGCCATCGTCGTTTTGTAAAAATCCACGCGAAACAATTTGCAACCAAACTGTCTGCAGCGTCATTCGAACTCAGAACGTCAGGGTTAATATACCGAGTCACTATCCCCTAAGCAACACATCCCTAAATAACGAATTTTCTAATGTTAAAGTTAGAGGTGCCGACCTCACCGTTTCCGTCAATTCCTGCTGGGCAGTCCGACTTCGAGTGGGCAAACTCAGTTTGCCCATGAGTTTGCCCTATGTTGCCACGTGCAGCTCAACTCATCACCTGGCATTCTCATGGCTCAAGAACTACGAAAGAAGAGAGAGAATGCGTGGGCTCCTAATTTCACCACACACGTGTCAACCTCGCTTCGATGGTTTTGATTCGAACTTTTGACTCATGTGGACCAACGCGCGGTCCAGCTCATCACCTGTCATTCTCATCGGCTCCAGAAATAAGCAACAGGAGAGATAATGCGTGGGCTCAGAGTTCACCCCGCGAGGTTCCACATGTGTCGTTCTGGCTTTTCCCTTCGACCGGGAGACCCGAGCATTAATAGTCACTCTGGGAGTTCGCTCGTCTGTGATGCGGGCGGATCCCATCAAGCGTGACTACCTTTGCATCTCTACTTGCCACAGAGTAGCTCTCCCACAGCACCTGCCCTCTTGGCCAGAC
The DNA here is from genome assembly GCA_020796225.1 of Arion vulgaris. Classification (NCBI taxonomy): domain Eukaryota; kingdom Metazoa; phylum Mollusca; class Gastropoda; order Stylommatophora; family Arionidae; genus Arion; species Arion vulgaris. Next base: position 1,799 of record JADZMA010002620.1, read on the forward strand.
CGGAACCACCGTCTGTTACCAGGGTCACCACGTGGAGGTGAGAGCAGGGGATTAGAGCCATCTCTCTAATCCTGGCGCACCGCTTCCTTGCGCCTTTGACCCCACCTTAGGTTGAAGTGCCTGTCATTTAACGTTTCTAGCCCTAGTGTCCAGGAGATAGGAGCTGCTGTACGTTATATTGTATTTTGAGCATTGAATGAGTTAAACCTATAGAACATTCATCAACGAATGAGGGCCCCAGTGCTGGGATGCATAGATGTCATTCCAGCAAATGTGCAAGTAGAGTAGGATGTTTAGTGTAGAAACTTTGTGCAGTGTGTGACACAGACTATTCTCAACCTGGTCAGGAGCACTGTGTAATGATCCACAGAGTTGAGTTTAACTGTTAAACACATAGTGATCAACAATTGTAGAGTGATTGGACTGTCAGTAGAGCAACGCATTGCCGAGAGTCTATTAGTATTCATTTTATATCTCTTTCTCTCCTGTGCCTTTTTGAGCCCGTTTGAGCATAGGCCCTTGACCAATTCATGCGATTTCATTTTTGTCTGGATTTTGTAGCTAAAGTTGTCTCGGACAGGTAACCAGCCCCAAGCCATACCCTTCCTTGCCGCTTCTTACACGTGCCTTGCAGATCGCAGTGTTACTATTCTTTGCTTTCCCTTGTGGGCCCTGGCAATACACAGGCGAATTTATAACTAACCCTAATCAAATCATGAAGAGTTTTCCAGCCATATTAAACATTTTAATACCTTTTCTCATTGTCACTCTCTTACTATTTTTCCAGCATTCATAATTCTAACATTATGTTTGTATTTTTGTTGTCTATTTTCAGATTTAAACTTTGAATGTTCTCACTGCAATAACCGGTTTGCTTCGGAGAGGATTTTAAGGGAGCACATGAGACACCATGGTATGATTATTGTTGTCTGTCATCCATTCTGTTTGTCTTAGCGGTAAATTATGACAATTCTAAGTTAGTTAGTGGGTGTCTGTAACTTAAGAAGTAGTGAGCTAGATCACAACCCAAGTTTATCTGGTTCAAACTCAGCAGTGCAGTTTGGAAGCAAATTTGTTCTTGTGGTTTTTTACGATCGGTAAAAATAGACCTCGTCATTCAGAAGCATAGATAAACTACTGAATGTATTAGTGGTGCCTAGAAAATCGATGACTCGTTTACTGTGATTGATGGCTAAATCCTTTAAAGGATATGCCACGATTTTCATTTAATTTCATGTTAGCTAGTTTTACAACAAAGTGTCAACAATTTGCAGAATTACATTTCATCTTCGTTCTAGGGGCACATTGGTGTCAATGGCAACAAGAGAGTAGACAGGCTGGATGGCTCTGCCACCATATCAGGGGGCAGCCAATGGATAGAACTGACACCCTCAAGGTGTGGCAAAGTGGATTTTCATTTAAACCAATCCATGTCAACTGCTAAATTTCAAGAGCTGGGATTGAAGATTGGAGTGGCCATAAAAGAATAGCACAACAGGTATATGAGTAGGCTCAACACCGAACTGGTATGGCTAATCGCTGGACGCTGTTGGAGATATTGCGAAGGAGATTGGAGCACCTTTGGACATGTCCGGAGGGCAATGAAATATTCCACACTGACAAAAATTAAGAACCCAAAAACAGTGTGGACGAAACTGATAGAAAAATAAAGATCAGAATATGAAGAGCATGCATATTTGGGTCCCATTTGATAGATTAGGCTTTTCAAGAGAGGCTCTATTGTTGCCAATGTGCCAATTTTCTACCAATTGTTTCCCAATCAGGCCCACTCTTTCAATTCTCTTTCCACCATTCTTTTCCGTTTCCTTTGGGCATCCAGATCTTCTTTTCCCATCTGATATTTGTTGGAAAACTCTCCCCCAAAATGTCCCTACTGGCACACCGCATACATGCAGACCCACCTCCATCTTGTAATTTGACCAATCCCCCTCTATCTTCGTCTTTAAAGATGGTCTCAATGATGCACAGTTTGTTCATTTTAAAATCTCTTCATTTGCTACTGTATTTGAATAGAATCTTTGCAGGACTCTTCTTAAACATTGTTTTTGCAATATCTCCAACTTGTGGATGATGTTGTGGGTCATTTTCCAGCACTCACTACGGTATGATAACACTCTTTTTAGACACTGTTTCTAAATATTTTAAGTTTTTGTTTTAAGATTCAATCATTTTGCTTTCCATATTTTGTTGAGCATGACAAAAGTTTGACTTGCTTTCTTGATTTTTCCAAAGTTACCATTATCTGATGTTATGTTAGAATGTAATAGTCTCAAATAATGCACAATCTGGGGACTGCCTAGAGTAGTTGATAGTAGCTCTGCCTGCTAGCTGTGAGGCGCCTCATAGCTCGGGGTTTGAACCTACTGTCCGGCATTTGTTGAGTCCCTGGTCTTACTCAGGACGATAACTTGAGTACCTCTGAGTGGAGAAAATCTGCCTGTATGGCTAGGAATACTAATTACGAGTACATTGAGTACACGGCTGCCAGTGTAAAGTAATTTACAATGTGCTGCTGCCATTGTAAGAAATTGGGAAAAACGGATTTTCACACAAAAATCAGTTTCAGAGATGAAACTTCGTTTGAGTTGAAAGCGGAAAAAAAAAAAAAAAATGCACATTGTTCTCATTTAATGCATACCCTTCAGCATCTGTTGGGGGAGACTGAGCACCTATGGTCTGCCCCAGTGCTGTGATGTCAGTTCGGTAACCAGTAACCAAATTCTCATTGAACCAGTATTTAGATCATGCATATAAATGACCTTCTAAAAATAACTGTCTTGTTTCCTGATAGTGAATCACTACAAATGTCCACTCTGTGACATGACCTGTCACTCACCATCAGCTGTCAGAGATCATGTCAGATACAGACATTCGCAAGAAAGAGGCTTTAAATGCCCAAAGTTGTGATTACAAGTGAGTTAGACTATGTTTTCAGTGTATGTATATATATATATATGTGTGTGTCTGAGGCGTAGCAGTAATGAGCTCGATCACAACCAAAGAGTAATGGTTCAAATTTTGCTCGAGCAATTTGGAATAAATTTGTTCAGTGATTTTACAACGGTAAAAATAGACATCTTGCTCATTAATTTACTATTTGTTCTCATTAATTTACTATTCTTGCTCATTAATTTACTATTTTTGCTGAATAATTTACCACTCTTGCTCATTAATTTACTATTTTTGCTCATTAATAGAGAATTCTACAAACAAGCCATGGCTTTCAGAGATTGTCGCATGAATAAACTATGAACAAGCAAAGAACAAAGCTAAGACTTCTAGAGGATGCATCTTTCCTGTGACAACATATGGTTGCAAGACATGAACTTTAAGGAACAAAATCGAAGCGTTTGAAATAAGGTTCTAACGACAAATTCTTATAATGCCCTAGACAGAGAAGAGAAAAAACAAGGACATACCACAAAACTTACATACTATGGAGTATTGGCTCATAAACAACATCATGTCCCGGAAAAGATACTTGGTTACATTAACGACACTGTTGTTTGGAGATAACAGTAACAGAAGGCATGGTTCCTGGGGGTAGAGGCAGGAGAAGACCAAGGCAGAAGGTAGCAGCAGGACATTAAAGAAACCTTAAACATGATGTTAGAAGAGGTGGGAGAACGTGCTAGAGACAGAGTTATTCAGGCAGACTGTAATGAAAGTAACATTCTGCAAGGGACATGCTACTTGATGTACAAACTTACTGTAGGATTTATTTTGTAAACTGACTATTTTGAATGATTGACTGCAGCAGTTAGTTAACTGTCGTTACTGCCTGTAATACCGCTTTAGGTGGTGTAGTACAGTGAGGGGGGACATGAGCCTGAGGAGTTAACTCTTAGCGGACCAGGGCACATGTTTTTACAAGCCATTATTTTCAAATAAAAACGCCCTTTAGCGTGGCTCCCGGTAAAAGGTGTCCCACCCAAGCCACAGTGTCGCGTTTGTCCGTAGGAGTTAATACACATGGCTAGTGCAGTCTCAACCAAACTATTCAGGTTAGGAGTTTTATTTTATGCTCAGACAGAAAACTCTTTGCCTTACCGTGATTGAACACAGGTTCTCGATGAGAGCCAGCTCTTATCAATTCAGCCATACGTTCTCAGCTATTATTGTATTAATCTGTTCTAGGCAAAGACTGCAACAGACTCGCGGCAACGCCTTCACATGATGAGAAAGGTGTGTTTAGTTGTACTAAGGCCGGCTGTGAGAAAGTGTTCACTCTGAAGAAAGATCTGTTTGAACATTATAATGTTGATCATGAGGTATGTACATTCATGAGTTCATTATTTGTCTATTCTATTATACTTTCTTTATCAAACCTTTGAGAAGAGAGTGGCTAAATGGTTAGAGGATACTGGTCTATCAATCACACACTCAAGAAAGGAAAGGCTAAATGGTTGGGATACTGGTCTATCAATCATACACTCAAGAAAGGAAAGGCTAAATGGTTGGGATACTGTTCTCTCAATCATACACTCAAGAAAGGAAAGGCTAAATGGTTGGGATACTGTTCTCTCAATCACACCCTTAAAAATAAAGTGGCTAAATGATTGGGATACTGTTCTCTCAATCACACACTCAAAAATAAAGTGGCTAAATGATTGGGATACTGTTCTCTCAATCACACACTCAAAAATAAAGTGGCTAAATGGTTGGGATACTGATCACGCAATCTTGTGGATGTAGGCTCAAATCTCATTTTCTTTCCCAGGTGTAAGTTTTAAAAAAAAAGTCAGACTGCACATTGTAGTGACAGCCAAGACATGTGATCTTCAATCCTTAACCTAAATATCCCCCCCCAAGCAACTGTTAACATGTAGTACAACTATACAACAATTTGTGTTGTGTGTGTGTGTGTTCATGTTTTATTAAATCACTTCATTATGTCACATTTTCAAGTCAACGTCAGCAACTGTTTCATAGTATGCGATCAACGTCATGGCACATTGGACATTCCCATGAGTGCTCTGTCCTCCTCAGCAGCAGCTATCCCAAAGTCCACTAGCTCACTGTACCAATGAGAAGTTGATTAGTTGATGGACACTAGTGATAAGGAAAGCAAGTCTTCACACACCAAAAATCAGTCATAGGTGCCAACGTCTAAATTCATAGCAGACATACCCAAAAAATAGCACAAAACCATTTCTTTTGCAAAAACCATTTCTTTTGCAAAACCATTTTTAAAACCATTTCGTTATCACAAATTCATTTATTTTCTTCTTCATTTTCAACTCCCAATGGAGCACAGTTCTTCAACAAACATCTTCTATCCCTTTCTCTTTCTTGCCATGCGTCAAATTTTCCACTTCTTGTCTTTTCTTATAATATCAGTCTCAGCTCTCTTCTCCAGGTATTTCTAGCCTCCCTGCTCCTCTTGCCCTGCAGAATTCAAAACAGTACCTGTCTTGCGTTGTTCCGTCGACCTTCTCAATGTGTGTACTACCATCACCAGCATATCTTCCTCAGCTCTTTATCTGTTAGTTCTTTCTTTGAGTTGATCGTAATCTTATCATACCATCTCAGTCCCTCTATTCTACATAAATATCTATTTACGAAAGTCTGTAGTTTTATGTTGGTTTCTTTTATTGTCCTCCATGTTTCCTAAGCCATATTTAATTACTATGAATCATTAGAAACATTTTGCATTACATTTACCAGGTTGCTAAACATTATGAATGCCATATCTGTGCGAAATTATTTGTACGAGGATCGTGTCTGACTGTTCACCTGAAGGAAGTGCATAATTATCAGTGGCCTTCAGGACACAAACGTTTTAGGTGAGTCAAATGGAGGAGGAAGAAGGATAAGGTTGTGTGAGGTGGTAAGGATTAGGTGTGAGGTGGTCAGGATAAAGTTGTGTGAGGTGGTAAGGATAAGGTTGTGTGAGGTGTAGGATAAGGTTGTGTGAGTGGTAGGATAGGTTGTGTGTAGGGTAGGATAAGGTTGTGTGAGGTGGTAGGATAAGGTTGTGGTAGAGCATTCAGACATGTATGATTAAAGATTACTGAGATGTTTGAAAGTGAAGTAATATGTAGTTTTGAGAGAAATTATGAGATGTATGGCTGTTATAGAATATGAGAGAGAGAGAGAGAGAGAAAATGACTTAAATGTATTATTGTAAGAGAAGTAAACAAGAATTAAAATATGCATATCCTCATCCGAAAGAGACAATAAAGATGGATTGGAAATATGTTAAGAATGGAGGCATCTTCACAAGAATCTGCTTTAGATATTTTGCAAGAACTAAGTAAAGGCTGACAAATATCAGGATATTATAAATTCCCTAAGGGAGAGAGGCTGTACATATGACTCAAGTAATGGTTGTGAATCTACAACACTAACCAGACTACAAAAATTCCTGGTCAAATGTGGTGTAGCTAGACAAGAGTACTTTATTGGTAGCCAAAGAAGAATAGTAATCCAACATAGCGTGAGTGAATGAAATGTATGGATGTAAGAGAAGTAATATGGAGATTTGAGAGAATTAATGAGATGTAAGATAGAATGTAAGATAGAATATTTGATCTAATCAACTGTCAAATTTTGCCAGATACAAGCTGCATGAGGATGGTATACGCAGACTTCAGACCATTCGTTATGAAAGCATTGAGGTCAGTCAGCAAGTTCTGGGACAGAATCTGTCTCCGCACTCAACCTCCCTGGACGACAGCAGCACAAACACTGAGACCACAGCGGATGATGACTTTGGATATGATGACGACAGCTGTGATGGTGTCGAAGCAACCAGTGATGGTGAAGGAAGTGAAGTTATGGAAGAAATTGGAAAACATGTGATAAGAAAATATTCTGTGGACATTTATGAGAATTCAGAGAATGATGGTGTTGGAGAAGGTAGCTCCATCTTAGAATCAGCAAGCAGCAATGATGCAGACATGATCTTCAATAGTAACAAGGAAGATGTATCTCTACCAGAGACCTAAAACAAGATCTGGTGGCAAAAGACGAGCAAAGAACTCCACAACAGAAGACAACACTTATAGTTTAGATAACAATGAAAGTTGCAATGAAAGAGCAACCAAGCCTCATAAAGCAATCAAAGAGAAGAAAAGTAAACATGAAATAAACACTGATAAAGAAATTTAAGAAAGATAACCCCAGAAATATTTACATTTCTGCAGTTTGATACGGGTTATGTACCATGGTCTGGATAATGAGAATTGTTCATGATGTTTCAAAACTTGTGATTGGTTTTTTGTATTCATTTTATACTTTGCATGCTTTTTTACAGCTATAAAGCAATTACTTTTGCTGTTTATTTATCTTTTTGTTTTCTTTAAATCTACATATTATATTTTGTAATAATTTACTCATTTCTTTAGAATTTAAAAACAAGTGCTGATTATTACAGTCACTGCAATAATGCTTGTAATAATGTCTGAGATGTTATGCTTCTAGTATAGAGCATTGTAATTCTATCATGGGCTTATTTTGGAGCACAGAAATAAAGAGATCAAAGAGTTTGGTAGAAAAACTAGACAATTGTCTGTTGTGTTTATAAGTTGTCTATCATTCCAATTCTGTATCATTTCAATCTATTTGTCATCTGTTTTTTCTTCCAATCTATGTGTTGTTTGCCCTTCTAGGCTGTTTATTTGTTGTCTATCTCTCCAATCTATCGGTTGTCTTTGCAGTCAATGTTTTCTCTGGTCTTTTTTAATTGTTTGATTGGTTGGACCATCATCATTACACTTTGGTGAGTAACCATGTGTGCTCAGATCTCTTTCTTATTCAGAAATATCTCAGCGGCAGTGCACAAACTCTATAGCACCGGTGAGGGTTCCTGATGTAATTTAGAAGATGGTAAGAAATGTTTGTAGGAATAAAAATGTTCAATAATTTAGCCCATAGAGGTTTCCAGCCTGCTCTTCTCTATTTCGAACTGCGAAGAGTTCTTTTACTCTTGTTATTGTGTATCCTCCTAGATGGTGTGTTATTGTGTATCCTTCTAGATGTTGTGTTATTGTGTATCCTCCTAGATGGTGTGTTATTGTGTATCTTCCTAGATGTGTTATTGTGTATCCTCCTAGATGGTGTGTTATTGTGTATTCTCCTAGATGGTGTGTTATTGTGTATCCTCCTAGATTGTGTGTATGGTCTATGGGTTCTCTGTACTCTCATTACTTAATCAAATTATGTTAATAATTGATTGACTGATTTGATAGAACCATAATCCGTGTACTTCAGTGAATAACCATGTGTGCTCCGATCTCCTTCTTACACCAAAAATACCTCTCCAAATCAATCTAGATCTATCCAGAAAGAACTGAAAATTAAAGTAAACTGGCTGATGCTATGAATAAGAAAATTGAAATATTTTGAACATATAACAAGACACAAAGGGTTAGAGAAGACCATTATGAAAGGATTCATCCCGGTAAAGAGGCGAAGAGGAAGACCATGGAGAAGATGGACTCAGGATGCAACTGATGACTTGAGCATGATGTAGCACATATGAATGAGAGAGAGAAATTGAGAACTGTTAGGGTGACAAAGTTCTGCTCAGGACAAGCTATTTGATGTGAAGTTTACTGCCGAGAATTTAAGAGCTAAATACTGGAACAGACACATCATAGTACAAGCTGTTTCTAGAATCGCATATTTTGTTTTTTTTACTTTTGCCTGCTAAAATTCATGGTAGTTATAGTGACTAAATGCTACCTTTGATTTTTGTATGAATTTTGCTTTGCTTATCACCAGTGCCCCTCCTAATTCAGGCGAGTCTTACTCCGACTTCAGAGATACTTGCACTTTGAATCCCCATGTAAAGTTTCAGGGTCTCATGTAGTCACACTCATACCATGTGCAACCAAGAATATTTATCCAGGTGGTGTAAATCCTGGAATTTTAATATCATGTAGTGCTAGCGCAAGTGTTACAAACATTGCTATCAGCGACCCCACTAATTCCATATAACAATTATGGAATATTTGTTTCTCTTGTGCACATACTTCTTGATACTGTTATGTGTTGTTGTTATGGATTGTAGTTTGTTTTGTTTTTCTTTGGAGCATCTTCTTCACCCTTCACCTCTAGAGAGGCATAGGTGTAATCAGCAATGTTTCCAAACCCTCCTACCAAGGCCAACTTTTCAAGATCTCTCCACACACTTCCTATTTTCTTGCATTCTGCCTCCAATTCCTGCCTCTAGGTGTTCCTGGGTCTTCCCCTTCTATTTCTCTTGGGTTCCATCTGAGGGCCTGTCTCATGATGCTGTCAGGAGGTCTCCTCAGTGTGTTTCCTATCCATCGCCACCTTCTACCCTTATCTCTTGTTCCACCTACCGTTGTCTCGCTCTATCCCACAGTTCCCAGTTTGTGATCCTATCATACCATCAGAGATTGAGTATCATGCACATGTATTCTATTATTGAACGTCTGCAACATTTTGGTGTTCCCCTTAGTTATTCTCCATGTCTCCACTCCATATAAAAGGACAGCCTTGACATTTGAGTTAAATATCATCTTAGTTTTATTCCTGATCATTCTTGAACTCCATATGTTCTTCAGAATGGCAAATGCTGATCTTCCCTTTTGTATTCTAATCCTAACATCTTCATCTTTGCCACATTGAATGTTGATAACACTTCCCAGATATGTAAACTTGTCCACCTCTCTTAATGGTGGTCCTTTCAGAAACGCCACACCAGGCGTTACGCCTGATTACAGCGGT
>JADZMA010002621.1:0-11514 GCA_020796225.1 Arion vulgaris
CTGACAGCCACAGTTACGGTTGAGTTTTTGAGTGAGTTGTTTATGTTAGTCGAGACTTATATCACAGCAGGCATAATTAATCTGTTATATACAAACATCAGTATCTCTCGTAAAGTCATTATTTTCCTGTCCCTACCGCGTCTGAAGAAACGCTATTAAAAACAATATACAGGGAAGTCAAACGATCCAAGTTGGTCAGATCAGATCAGATCTGGTAGGCTGCCTTGTGGTGTCATGGTTGGTACAATCAAAGGTAGCGGAGCAAACCGTAAACAAACCTGAACGAGTGACGAACCAATGTGTTCAGAAAAACGACCGGTTCGGTGGGAAGATGGCGCTCATAAGCCCGGGAGGGCAGGTCATCTAAGGGTAGCAGCCCTGAAAGAAATGGCAACTCATTGCCTTGTGAGATTGGCTGGGGACAGTCGAAGGCTAACGGAGAGCGAACCGTATACAAACGCTGGTTGAAAACGGATACACGTCCGAAAGATAAGCACCTGAGCTCAAAACGGCACTGAAAGTGTAACGTAGCTACCCATGCTGACGCTGCATGGACTAAATTTTATCATGAATATGTTTATTAATAATGAAATTCGATATGGTGCTACGCCTGAGAAGTCCCGCCGGGCAGGACGAGTGCCGGGCCCCATGCCTCGAAGGGGCCCGCTTTATGCTACCGACGGTCCCCGCCCTCCAACTCGGCACAGCAGCGAACGAGGTAACCGGGTTAAAGCTACTGGTGCGATACGGTCGAGTATTGACCATAAGAAATTAAATATCACCCAATGGAATGCGGAAGGTATCCACCACAAGAAGCAAGCACTCGCAATAAGACTTGCAGAAGACGATATAGACGTTGCGTGCATACAAGAAACGCACCTCAATCCCAGACACAAGTTCGAGATCAAAGGTTACCAGACCTTCAGAACAGACAGAGAAGGACACAAGGGCGGAGTCCTCACCCTAGTCAGAAATGGCATTCCAACCAAGCAGATGGAAGGAACAAAGGAAAACCCCGGAGCAGTTGAGATCATAGGTGTGCAAATTAGTGCAAAGACATACAGATCATTCTGTACAATCTTTACTGTCCAAGTTACACGCCGCTGTCACTCGAAACAATGAATATCAGTGAGAACTCATGTATTGTGGTCGGTGATTTCAACAGCCGCTCGGAGAGATGGGGTACTCGAAACAAACAGTAGAGGAGTTGAGGTGGAAGACGGGGAGATCGAGAACAATCTGTTCCTCATCAACGCTCCAGACGATCCACCAACTTTCTACTCGAGAACGTGGCACACAACGAGTACCCCTGATCTGGCCTTTGCAACAAGCGATATATCCACCAAAGTAGTCCGTACGGTTACCCACCAACTAGGGGATAGTGACCATAGACCTGTCAAATTGCAAGTAGACCTCATTTCGTACCTGAGCCCAAAATGGTTGCCACGGTGGAACTATAAGAGAGCCAATTGGAAACAGTATGGAGCACTGACTGATGCAAATGTTGAACGAATCAACATGCATGACAAGAAAACGTGCGAATCGTGGCAAGGGAACTGTCAGAAGCAATCCTGAAAGCGGCACGGGAAACCATCCCCAGAGGCGCACGAAAGGATTACAAGCCATACTGGACAGCAGAGGTTCAGAAGCTTGAAAAAGACCTTGAGAAGACAAGGAGTGAGGCAGAGCATGCACAGTCAGTGGAGACAAACACTGTCTACAAGGCGGCAGCAGCAAAATACAGAAGAGAGGTAAAACGAGCGGCGAGACAGAGTTGGGTCAAAACAACCGAATCCCTGAACCTCGATAGGGACGGCCATAAACTGTGGAAGCTGGCCAAAGCGCTGAGCGATGAAAACACCAGCAGACCACCTATAGTCCTCGAACAAGACAAGAAGATGGCTTCGGGTAGGGAAGCAGCAAACATCCTGATGCAACAATATGCCGAAGTCAGCAGAGTAAGCATAGCAAAGGAAAAAGTTGATGCCACCAAGAAAAAGCTCGGGCTCTCAAGGCGAGCCGAGAAAAGCAGATAGTCACCTAACGGACACATTCACCAGTAACGAGCTGGAAGAGGCTTTAAGGACCTGAAACCAGAAAGTCGCCCGGAAAAGATGGGATCACCAATGAGATGCTTAAAAACCTGGGAATCAGAGCAAAGGTCGCTCTACTGGCCGTTCTCAACATGTCGTGGAAAACAGGCATAGTACCGCAAGAATGGAAAGAAGCAATCATGGTGCCCATCCTAAAACCAGGCAAAAATAAACTTGACCCAGCGAGTTACAGACCAATAAGCCTCCTAAGCTGCACGGGCAAACTTATGGAGCGCATGGTGAACAAACGCTTATCCTGGCACTTGGAGAGCAAAGGGCTGCTTATGGCACAACAAGGCGGTTTTCGGAGATACAGATCCACAGAGGATCAAGTAACCTACATTGTCCAGGAAATCGAGGACGGTTTCCAAGAAAAGAAACAGACACTGGCGGTCTTGGTAGATATGGAGAAGGCTTTTGACACAGTCTGGAAAGAAGGATTAAGGCTAAAACTGCTCACCCTCGGCGTAAAGGGAAGAATGTACAATTGGCTCGATAGATACCTAGAGAACAGAACAGCAAGGGTTCAGGTTCAGGGGTACAAAAGTATGAAGGCCACACTGGAGCAAGGAGTCCCCAAGGAGGAGTGCTCTCACCGACTCTCTTTCTAGTCTTCGTCAATGACATTGCAACATGCCTCCCAGAACGAGTTCACTCTGCCATGTATGCCGACGACCTGGCAATATGGGCGAGAGAAGAGTCAATGCCCACAGCAGAAAATCGACTGCAAGCTACATTAAATAACCTTGAAGTGTGGTCAGCAAAGTGGAATATGAAAATAAATCCTTCAAAGACCACTTACACTGTGTTCTCCCAGAATAACAAGGATTACAAGATAACGCTTAAAGTCAATGGGCAGAACCTTCCAGAAAATAAAACCCCAACGTACCTAGGAGTCACACTCGACAGAAAGCTGACTTGGTGCACTCAGATCGAGAATGCTACGGCAAAAGCGAGACACAGGCTAACAATGATGCGAAAACTCGCAGGTTCCACATGGGGAGCAAACAGCAGAATTCTCAAGACACTTTACTCTGGTAGAGTGCGACCGGTCCTAGAGTACGGTATGGCAGCGTGGAGCAATGCATCGAACAAGCAATTCGCAAAAGTGAGCAGCAGTCAAAACCGGGCCCTACGCATTATCACTGGAGCCATAAAGTCCACGCCCATCAAGGCGATGGAGACCATCACAGGCATCCAACCAATGACTGACCGAAGGGACAAGAAAGTAGTAGTACTTGCGGAAAACTCAAACGGCTCGAATCGCATCCAATGCATGAAAGAATGTTTCAATCCGGAAAGTGGAGAATACAGAGATCTAACTTCGTTAGAATCTCTAACGCACTGACCACAGACCACCCAGTCCTGTCCAAATGCACAGCTAAAACAATCCCGGCAATCGACAAGTGCCCGCCATGGAAAACAAAAATGCCAGAACTAAGGAAATCAATCCCAGGCATAATGTGCAAAAGGGACCAAACGAACCTCGACAGAAAAACTGCAGCAGAAGAGTACATAGAATCAGAGTACCCTGAAAATGAGTGGACGCACGTCTACACGGACGGATCGGCAAATAACGCAATAAGCGATGGCGGAGGAGGAATAGTGCTTAAAATCTCCAAGAAAGTCACGGTCAAGAAAGCGATTGCAACTGGCAAATACTGAATAACTACCGAGCTGAGGCAGAGGCAATCAAAAGGCGGCCGAAATGATCTTGGAGAGAAGAAACACTACACGCAACAAGGTCGTGATATTCACCGATGCTCTATCGGTCATCACGGCACTCAAATGCGTTGGCAAAACTGAGATGAATGAGCTCAAAACGTCCCTCGCTGAACTAACGAGTTCACTCAAACGCACTGTCATCCAGTGGATACCGTCACACTGCAACATTAGGGGAAACGAAGCGGCCGACAAGCTAGCCAAGAGGGCGGGCGACTACCCCAGACTGATCTCGAGATCAGCTATGAGGAAGTCAAAACAACCATCGGTTCGTACTATCGAAGCAAGTGGGCAAAAGACCACCCGCAGTACACAGACAGTGACGGATACTATGGTCTCTCGCGCAGTGAACAAGTTACCATATTTCGCCTCCGTACCGGCCACAACAAGCTCAGAGCCCACATGTTCCATAAATTTAAAATTGGCACAACTAGCCTGTGCCCATGCAATATGGCAGACATGACGGCAGAACACGTCTTGCAAGACTGTCCACGTTTAGCAGGTATACGGAAAGAGTACTGGCCACAACACACAGAGCTTCGCGAAAAGCTGTACGGAGGAACGGAGTCCCAAAAACAACAGTTAAATTCATGATAGAAGTTGGTCCATCAGGCTAGGCCGGGAACGCAAAGGAAGGAAGATCTGGTAGAACCCCAGTGTAGAGTCCGTAAAACTGAGTAAGCAAGCAATATGAACGAAAGCAGATAGATAACAACTTTAAATAAACGAGGAAATAATATAGTAGGAAAAGAGGCATACTATGCTTCTAACTATAGGGCATGCCCAAAAAACAGCCAACACACACTTAACAAGAAATATTAAATTTAATAACTAAAACAGGGATAATATATCAAAGAGCGTTGGGAATAAAAAATGGATAATATAAAATATAGATGGTAAGTTACAGTTTACTTGGAAAATTGTAGTCGCATTCAAAGATAATGCAATAATCAAATGACTAGAGCGCTTGTTTCACTGTCCAAAAAGACGCATCTTGTATCTGTACTGCATTACAATCTAGTCCACAAAACTGAAAAACAGTGCTAGCAAATGCAGATCTCTAGTAGTAGTATGTCCGTTGATCTTGTATCTGTACTGCATTACAATCTAGTCCACAAAACTGAAAAACAGTTCTAGCAAATGCAGATCTCTAGTAGTTGTTTGTCCCTTGATCTTGTATCTATACTGCATTACAATCTAGTCCACAAAACTGAAAAACAGTTCTAGCAAATGCAGATCTCTAGTAGTTGTATGTCCCTTGATCTTGTATCTATACTGCATTACAATCTAGTCCACAAAGCTGAAAAACAGTTCTAGCAAATGCAGATCTCTAGTAGTTGTATGTCCCTTGATCTTGTATCTATACTGCATTACAATCTAGTCCCCCAAAACTGAAAAACAGTGCTAGAATGCAGATCTCTAGTAGTTGATGTCCCGATCTTGTTTTATGCTGCATGACAATCTAGTCCACAAACTGAAAAAGTTCTAGCAAATGCAGATCTCTAGTAGTTGTATGTCCCTTGATCTTGTATCTATACTGCATTACAATCTAGTCCACAAAACTGAACAACAGTGCTAGCAAATGCAGATCTCTAGTAGTAACAAAACTGAAAAACAGTTCTAGGGAAATGCAGATCTCTAGTAGTAGTATGTCCCTTGATCTTGTATCTGTACTGCATGACAATCTAGTCCACAAAACTGAACAACAGTGCTAGCAAATGCAGATCTCTAGTAGTAGTATGTCCCTTGATCTTGTATCTATACTGCATTACAATCTAGTCCACAAAACTGAAAAACAGTGCTAGCAAATGCAGATCTCTAGTAGTTGTATGTCCCTTGATCTTTTTATCTATACTGCATTACAATCAGTCCCCAAAACTGAACAACAGTGCTAGCAAATGCAGATCTCTAGTAGTAACAAAACTGAAAAACAGTTCTAGCAAATGCAGATCTCTAGTAGTTGTTTGTCCCTTGATCTTGTATCTGTACTGCATGACAATCTAGTCCTAAAAGCTGATCAACAGTTCTAGCAAATGCAGATCTCTAGTAGTAGTATGTCCCCTTTATTTTGTATCTATACTGCATGACAATCTAGTCCACAAAGCTGAACAACAGTGTTAGCAAATGCAGATCTCTAGTAGTAGTATGTCCCTTGATCTTGTATCTATACTGCATTACAATCTAGTCCACAAAACTAACAACAGTGCTAGCAAATGCAGATCTCTAGTAGTAACAAAACTGAAACAGTTCTAGCTAAATGCAGATCTCTAGTAGTAGTATGTCCCTTTATCTTGCATTGTACTGCATGACAATCTAGTCCCAAAGCTGAACAACAGTTCTAGCAAATGCAGATCTCTAGTAGTAGTATGTCCCTTGATCTTGTATCTGTTCTGCATTACAATCTAGTCCACAAAAATGAAAACAGTCAGCAAATGCAGATCTCTAGAGTTGTATGTCCCTTGATCTTGTATCTATACTGCATTTAAAACAGTCCACAAAACTGAACAACAGTGCTAGAAATCAGATCTCTAGTAGTAGTATGTCCTTTGATCTTGTATCTGTATGTATGACAATCTAGTCCACAAAGCTGATCAACAGTTCTACAAATGCAGATCTCTAGTAGTAGTATGTCCCTTGATTTTGATTCATACTGCATGACAATCTAGTCCACAAAGCTGAAACAGTTCAGCAAATGCAGATCTCTAGAAAAAACGAAAACAGGCTAGCAAAGCAAAATCTCAGTAAGTATGTCCCTATTGTTCTACTGCATTACACCAGTCACAAACTAAAAAGTCAGCAAATGAGATCTTAGTTGTATGTCCTTGATCTGTATCTTACTGCATTCAATCTAGTCCAAATGAAAAGTTAGAAATGAGATCCTAGTAGTGTATGTCCTTATCTTATCGTACTGCAACACAGTCCACAAAACTGAAAACAGTGCTAGCAAAGCAATCTCATAGTGGTCCCTATCTTACACTGCAAAATCAGTCCACAAATGAAAACGTAAAATGCAGATCTTATAGTGTATGTCCTGATCTTGCATTCACTGCAATAATCAGTCCACAAAACGAAAACAGTTTAGCAAATGCAGACTTGAGTATACCTTATCTTCCGCATTAATCTAGTTAAAACAGTCTAAATGCAGACTTGTATGTATGTCCTGATCTTGATCATACTGCATAATTAGTCCACAACGAACAACAGAGCAAAAGACCAGAGAAAATCCGATCTTGATCTTACTATAACAGTCCAAAAACTAAAACAGTTCAGAATGAGATCTTAGTAGGGTCCTTTATCTTGTATTTATATTCAATCTTCCAAAAACTGAAAACAGTCAAAATGCAGACTTAGTGTGTCCTTGATCTTGATCTACTTAAATTATCAAAAAAATGAAAACAGTTCTATGCTGTGATCTGTTAGTACAAAACAAACAAAAAGTTCCAGCAAATGCAGATCTCTAGTAGTTGTATGTCCCTTGATCTTGTATCTGTACTGATTTAAAACTAGTCCACAAAACTGAAAACAGTTCTAGCAAATGCAGATCTCTAGTATTGGGATGTCCCTTGATCTGTATCTGTACTGCATTACAATCTAGTCCACAAAACTGAAAAAAGCAGCAAATGCAAGATCTCTAGTATTGTAAGTCCCTTGATCTTGTATCTATACTGCCCTTAATAAAAAAAAAACCTGTCAATTCTTGTAAAAACGAAAAAAGTGCTAGAATGCAGATCTCTAGTAGTAGTATGTCCCTTGATCTTGTATCTGTACTGCATGACAATCTAGTCCACAAAACTGAAAACAGTTCTAGAAATCAGATCTAGTAGTATGTCCCCGATTTTGTATCTTACTGCATTACAATCTAGTCCACAAAGCTGAAAACAGTTTAGCAAATGCAGATCTCTAGTAAGTAACAAAACTGAACAACAGTTCTAGCAAATGCAGATCTCTAGTAGTAGTATGTCCCTTGATCTTGTATCTATATGCATGACAATTAGTCCACAAAACTGAAAACAGTTCACAAATGCAGATCTCTAGTAGTGTATGTCCTTGATCTTGATTCTACTGCATTCAATCTAGTCCACAAAACTGAAAACAGTGCTAGAAATGCAGATCTCTAGTAGTAGTATGTCCCTTGATCTTGTATCTATACTGCATTACAATCTAGTCCACAAAACTGAAAAACAGTTCTAGCAAATGCAGATCTCTAGTAGTTGTATGTCCCTTGATCTTGTATCTATACTGCATTACAATCTAGTCCACAAAGCTGAAAAACAAATACTAGCAATGCAGATCTCTAGTAGTAGTATGTCCCCTTTATCTTGTATCTATACTGCATCAATCTAGTCCACAAAACTGAAAACAGTTCTAGCAAATGCAGATCTCTAGTAGTAGTTTTCCCTTGATCTTGTATCTATACTGCATTACAATCTAGTCCACAAAGCTGAACAACAGTTCTAGCAAATGCAGATCTCTAGTAGTGTGTTCCCGATCTTTTATCTATCTGCATTACAATCTAGTCCACAAACTGAAAACAGTCTAGCAAATGCAGATCTCTAGTAGTGTATGTCCCTTATCTTTTATCCTACTGCATTACAATCTAGTCCAAAAACTGAAAAACAGTGCTAGCAAATGCAGATCTCTAGTAGTTGTATGTCCCTTGATCTTGTATCTATACTGCATTACAATTTGTCCACAAACTGAAACAGTTCTTAAAATAGTCTCTAGTAGTAGTATGTCCCTTGATCTTGTATCTGTATGCATTACAATCTAGTCCACAAAACTGAAACAGTTCAGCAAAAGAGATCTCATAGTAGATGTCCCTTATCTATCATTTTCTTACAATCTAGTCACAAAGCTGAACAACAGTGCTGGGAAATGCAGATCTCTAGTATTAGTATGTCCCTTGATCTTGATCTTTTTTCATTACAATCTAGTCCACAAAACTGAAAACAGTTCTAGCAAATGCAGATCTCTAGTAGTTGTATGTCCCTTGATCTTGTATCTATACTGCATACAATCAGTCCACAAAACAAAACAGTTCTAGCAAATGCAGATCTCTAGTAGTAGTATGTCCCTTGATCTTGTATCTGTACTCATTACACATGTCCACAAAACTGAAAACAGTTCAGCAAATGCAGATCTCTAGTAGTAGTATGTCCCTTTGATCTTGTATCTGTACTGCACTGACAATCTAGTCCACAAAAGCTGAAAACAGTTCTAGCAAATGCAGATCTCTAGTAGTGTATGTCCTTGATCTTGTATCTGTCATTACAATCTAGTCCACAAAACTGAAAAACAGGCTAGCAAATGCAGATCTCTAGTAGTTGTATGTCCCTTGATCTTGTATCTATACTGCATTACAATCTAGTCCACAAAACTGAACAACAGTTCTAGCAAATGCAGATCTCTAGTAGTAATATGTCCCTTGATCTTGTATCTGTACTGCATGCAATCAGTCCACAAAACTGATCAACAAGCAAGTAAATGCAGATCTCTAGTAGTAGTATGTCCCCTTTATCTTGTATCTATACTGCATTACAATCTAGTCCACAAAACTGAACAACAGTGCTAGCAAATGCAGATCTCTAGTAGTAACGAGACAATTGAACAACAGTTCTAGCAAATGCAGATCTCTAGTAGTAATATGTCCCTTGATCTTGTATCTACTGCTGACAATCTAGTCACAAACTGAAAACAGTCCTAGCAAATGCAGATCTCTGTAGTAGTATGTCCCTTGATCTTGTATCTATACTGCATACAACCTAGTCCATAAAACTGAAAAACTAGTGCTACAAATGCAGATCTCTAGTAGTTGATGTCCCTTGATCTTGTATCTATCTGCATTACAATCTAGTCTACAAACTGAAAAACAGTCTAGCAAATGCAGATCTCTGAGTAGTAGTATGTCCCTTGATCTTGTATCTGTACTGCATTACAATCTAGTCCACAAAACTGAAAAACAGTTCTAGCAAATGCAGATCTCTAGTAGTTGTATGTCCCTTGATCTGTACTATACTGCATTCTAATCTAGTCCACAAACTGAAAACAGTTCTAGCAAATGCAGATCTCTAGTAGTTGTATGTCCCTTGATCTTGTATCTATACTGCATTACAATCTAGTCCACAAAACTGAAAACATGTCTGAAATGCAGATCTCTAGTAGTAATATGTCCCTTGATCTTGTATCTATACTGCATTACAATCTAGTCCACAAAACTGAAAAACAGTTCTAGCAAATGCAGATCTCTAGTAGTGTATGTCCTTGATCTTGTATCTGTACTGCATTACAATCTAGTCCACAAAACTGAAAAACAGTGCTAGCAAATGCAGATCTCTAGTAGTTGTATGTCCCTTGATCTTGTATCTGTACTGCATTACAATCTAGTCCACAAAACTGAAAAACAGTTCTAGCAAATGCAGATCTCTAGTAGTTGTATGTCCCTTGATCTTGTATCTGTACTGCATTCAATCTAGTCACAAAACTGAAAACAGTTCTAGCAAATGCAGATCTCTAGATAGTATGTCCCTGACTTATCTGCAAAATACCTAAGCAACAACAGTGCTGCAAATGCAGATCTCTAGTGTAGTATGTCCCTTGATCTTGTATCTATACTGCATTACAATCTAGTCCACAAACTGAAAACAGTCTAGCAAATGTGATCTTAGTAGTTGTATGTCCCTTGATCTTGTATCTATACTGCATTACAATCTGTCACAAAACTGAAAAACAGTTCTAGCAAATGCAGATCTCTAGTAGTAGTATGTCCCTTGATCTTGTATCTGTACTGCATTACAATCTAGTCCACAAAAATGAAAACAGTTCTAAAATGCAGATCTCTAGTAGTTGTATGTCCCTTGATCTTGTATCTGTACTGCATTACAATCTAGTCCCCAAAACTGACAGAAAACAGTTCAGTAATATGCCTGATCTCTGTTTATATACAATCAACAAAACTGAACAACAGCAGCAAATGCAGATCTCTAGTAGTGTAGTCCCTTGATCTTGTATCTATACTGCATTACAACTAGTCACAAAGCTGAAAACAGTTCTAGCAAATGCAGATCTCTAGTAGTTGGGATGTCCTTGATCTTGTATCTGTACTGCATTACAATCTAGTCACAAAAAGCTGAACAACAGTTCTAGCAAATGCAGATCTCTAGTAGTAGTATGTCCCTTCATCTTGTATCTGTATGCCCTTACAATCAGTCCACAAAACTGAAAACAGTGTCTAGCAAATGCAGATCTCTAGTAGTTGTATGTCCCTTGATCTTGTATCTATACTGCATTACAATCTAGTCACAAACTGAAAAGCCAAACAGTTCTAGTGTAAAATGCAGATCTCAAATGTAGTATGTTTCCCTTGATCTTGTATCTGTACTGCATTACAATCTAGTCCACAAAACTGAAAAACAGTTCTAGCAAATGCAGATCTCTAGTAGTAGTATGTCCCTTGATCTTGTATCTATACTGCATTACAATCCTAAGTCACAAAGCTGAACAAACAGTGCTACAAATGCAGATCTCTAGTAGTAAAGTCATGTCCCTTGATCTTGTATCTTATACTGCATTACAATCTAGTCCACAAAACTGAAAACAGTGCTAGCAAATGCAGATCTCTAGTAGTTGTATGTCCCTTGATCTTGTATCTGTCTGCTATTACAATCTAGTCCACAAAACTGAAACAGTTCTAGCAAATGCA
>JADZMA010002622.1:0-11514 GCA_020796225.1 Arion vulgaris
TTTCGCTAGGGCACAACTCAAAAGCAACAGTTACATAGAAACAAGACAAATAAACCTCTTAGATTTGGCACATGGCTAGGACCATGTGCCCCGGACTTTCAACCTAGACCCGACGAAAACACAAGACATAAGAAAACAGCTGTCATAGACAGAGAACTTGAGAGACTGCAGGTAGACATAGCTGTACCACAGGAAACCAGGCTCCCAGATTGTGGCTCAGTGAAAGAAAAGAATTATACATTCTTCTGGCAGGGCCTAAGCACAAATCAACCTAGACTGTATCGAGTCGGCTTTGCAGTGCACAATAGACTTTTGAAACCTATTCATACACCAGTAGCTGCATCATAGCGAATAATATCCCTACGACTCAATGTAAAAGGTGGACTCTTAAACATCATATGTGTCTACGCACCAACCCTAGCAGCTTCTGCAGAAGATAAAGACATGTTTTATGACTCATTACAGAATGTCGTTAACTCATTTCCAGTGGATGAGCAACTGTATATATTGGGTGACTTAAATGCACGCACAGGATCTGATCACCAGTCATGGCCAGTATGCCTGGGTCATGGCATTGGAAATATTAACGATAATGGTCAAAGACTGCTTGAATTCTGCTCCCAAAACAACCTGTGTGTGATAAATACGTTTTTTGCTGTCAAACACAGACACAGAGTGTCATGGTGCCACCCAAGATCAGGTCACTAGCATCAGCTTGATTTTGTACTCACACGCAGACAACACCTCAACACAGTGAAAGTCACTCGTACTTTCCACAGCGCGGACTGTGATTCAGATCATGCACTAGTTATCAGCAAAGTCAAAATGCTTCTAAGGAAAACCCATTCAACAAGAAGGCCACCCAGACCCAAAGTCAGCGTCACCAAAATGGGGATGACAGAGAATAGAGAGACTTTCAGAAAGGCGTTTACTGCACTGTGTGAGAATGAAATGGGAGAATGTAGACGAAAAGTGGAACATTCTAAAATCTAACATCTATGACTGTGCCATTGATTCCTTTGGCACCAAGAAATTCTCCAACAAAGACTGGGTGGAACAAAATGAAACAACCCTCAGCCCTCTACTTGAGGAAAAGAAAAGAGCCCTAATAAATTACAAAAAAGAAACCCTCGCAAAGTTCAAAGGACCATCTTCAGCACACAACATCCGTATTGCAACGAGAGTCAAGGAGGTGTGCAAATGAATACTGATCAAATCTATGTTCTGCGATACAAAATGCTGCAGATATGGGCAACACCAAGGCAATGTACGAAAATATCAGAGTAGCTCTGGGACCAAACATAACAAAAATTGCACCACTAAGATCGGAAACAGGTGAGCCAATAACAGATATGACCAAACAGCTCGAAAGATGGGTGGAACACTATTCCAATCTTTACTCTGTGGAGAAACCAGCAAACACCCAGTCATCGATCAGTTCATACCGAAACATCATGAACTAGCCGAACTGGATACCGAACCCACAGAGTTGGAACTTTCCGAAGCAATCAACAAACTTTCAAATGGCAAGGCATCAGGACTAGACAACATTCCTGCAGAAATCCTCAAATATAATAAGGATGTCCTCCTGCCCTACCTCTACACTTTCCTTATTCAGTGCTGGAGAGAGGAGCATTTCCTCAGGACATGAGGGATGCAAAGATAGTGACACTCTATAAAAACAAAGGGGATAAGGGGATTGTAATAATTACAGGCATCTCCCTTTAAGTGTCACAGGCAAGGCTTTTGCACTAGTCCTTTCAAAACGACTACAGAAACTAGCAGAGCGTGTTCTCCCAGAGTCACAATGTGGATTCAGATCTGGACGGTCAACAACTGACATGATATTTACCCTTTGACAGCTACAAGAGAAGTGCAGAGAGCAGAGTAAGCCTTTATGCATTGCTTTCGTGGATCTGACTAAGGCATTTGACACAGTCAGCAGGCCAAGTCTTTATAAAATACTGAAGCATATTGGCTGTCCCTCAAGGTTGCTCCAGTTGATTGTCTCCTTCCATGAAGGCATGAAAGCCAGCATACAGCTCGATGGCAGCACATCTGATAGTTTCGAGGTTAAGAGTGGAGTCAATGCAGGGTTGTGTCCTTGCTCCCACCCTCTTTGGCATCTTCTTCAGTCATTTTGAAAAATGCATTCGAGGACGCTGATGGTGATGTTTTCATCCACACTAGATCTGATGGTTTACTCTTTAACCTGGCTCGCTTAAGAGCCAAGACAAAAACAACGAAAATTCTTCTCAAGGACCTCCTTTTCGCTGACGATGCTGCCTAAGTCGCCCACAGGGAGACTGCACTGCAATGCCTAATCAATAATTTGTCAACGGCATGCGACCTATTTTCTCTGACTATAAGTGTCTCCAAAACAGTTGTACTATGTCAAGGAGGTAACAACAAATATCACTTTAAATGGTAACCACCTAACACCAGTTCAAAAATTGTGCTATCTCGGGTCCATGGTCACTACCAGCCTTTCTCTTGACGAAGAAATCAACGCTCGTGTAGGGAGTGCGGCTACTACATTCGGCAAACTATCAAAGCGAGCGTGGGACAACACAAAATGACATTGCAGACGAAGATTCAAATATATCGAGCCTGTGTAATTAGTACTTTACTATATGGTTCAGAAACATGGACAGCCTACTCAAGACACGAGAGGAGACTTAACATCTTTCACCTTCGATGTCTGCGCAAGATTATGAACATCAGGTGGTACGACAAGATAACCAACTCTGAAGTACTGCAACGTGCAAACCTGCCTTCCATCATGGGCATGCTCAGCAGTTGACGACTAAGATGGTTGGGGCATGTGAGAAGAATGGAAACTTGCCGCATACCAAAACAAATGTTGTTCTGTGAACTTTCGGAGGGAAGAGGCACCAGGGCAGACCACTGCTCAGATATAAAGATGTCTGCAAAGCCTCAATGAAAACTTTTCTATAGGTCCCAGCACATGGGAAAGACTAGCTGATGACAGAGTTGTGTGGAAAGCCAACGTGCGAAAGGGCGCAGAATCTTTTGAGAGGAAACATATGTATGAGCTGAACGACAAGAGAGAAAAGCGAATACTCAGAAGTTGTCACAGTAAAACACTTGCCAATTGACCGTCTGTAAAGTCGGAAAAGGCCATATATATAAGAACGAGATCGGAGCACACATGGCTACTCAATGAAGTGCAATGATGATGGTCATATCAATCAATCAATCAATCAATCAATCAAGAAAGGCACATGATCGTATGAGTGAAACACATGTTCGTTCCTGCCCAGGCGCCTGCCTGCCCGGTGTGTTTGTAGCGCGTTGGACGACGGGTGTCAAGCTCCCTTTGAGTGCGGGTTCAATTCCGCGGGCTGGCAGAAAAGACACAAGTTCTCCAGATTTACGGTGTTCGTGGCACCGAACCGAAGGGTTACGATGTACATGGCACCGAGCCAAAAAGCTGAAAACTCAAGTGCTTCTGGATCAGGAAAAAAAATGTGAACTGGGCAGGACGAGGATTGATGAAGAACAAACGCACACTGTGAAGGTGCAGTGATTCATGAATTGATGAACTTATTGTCCTGAATATCAAATGGCTAAAGTATTATCGAAATCAACCAGACCAGTAGTAAATCTGGCGGCGGGGAATAAGAGTGAATACGCTGTGCTATCATTCTTCGTATTTTATTCCTCTGCTACTCGTCGAACTGGACAAAACGGGATTGCTTGCGTATTTTATTCCTCTCTCACTCTAGAGACCAAAAGGTATAAAACGAAGGATTTCTAGCGTATTTTATTCCTCTCTGCTACTCGTCGAGATCAAAAAGGTACAAAACGAAGGATTGTCTTAGCGTATTTTATTCCTCTCTGCTACTCGTAGAGACCAAAAGGGTACAAAACGAAGGATTACCTTCCTTGCACCGGGCTTCCCCATATGGCTCCGTAGTTGCTGGGATGCTATCTGCCGAGAGCATTGCACAAAGTGCGAACTCCATAGCTCTGGAATCAATCCTAGGGATCTCCTGAAAAAAAAAAATTTGCACATGTGTCTCGGTCCAGATTTGAACACACAACCTTCAGTGCGACAGGCAAACAATTTAACCACTTTGCCATTTAAACCCCCCATCTTCGTGGATTATAGAACATAAACAGTTGTTCTCTATTTTTCCGACCTCTGTCCAGGTTTTTTCATGGCTTTCCAGGTTATTCGGTCATTCTTCAGTTCCACAAGAAGACTGTCTCTAAGTTTGTTTAGATCGACCACTTTTCTGTTTCTCCTACGTGTCCCACTCAAGTGCATGTCTAGTGACACTAACTTGTCTTAGCAGATTTAGTATCCCACTCAAGTGCATGTCTAGTGACACTAACTTGTCTTAGCAGATTCTGTTGTATCCCACTCAAGTGCATGTCTAGTGACACTAACTTGTCTTAGCAGATTTGTATCCCACGTCAGTGCATGTCTAGTTGACACTAATCCATGTCTTAGCAGATTTAATCCACTCATGCATGTCTAGGAAAACCTTAGCAATTTATATCCACTCAAGTGCATGTCTAGTGACACTAACTTGTCTTAGCAGATTTAGTATCCCACTCAAGTGCATGTCTAGTGACACTAACTTGTCTTAGCAGATTTAGTATCCCACTCAAGTGCATGTCTAGTGACACTAACTTGTCTTAGCAGATTTAGTATCCCACTCCAAGTTGCAGTGCTCTAGTGACACTAACTTGTCTTAGCAGAATTACACACTGAAATGGTAGAGTGGGAAACACAGACCTGCGGATAGGGACATAATAAGAACCCATGATAACCCAGGTAATGAAGGTAAAACAGCTATGGGTAGGTGCATATGTTAATAAGATTCATACCTTTATCAACATATGATGTCTTCGTCGTATTTACAAATTGAGATGGTACGATAGAGTTACAATCACAGACCTGTGGATAAGAACAGGTCAGGAACGCATGATGACGAAAGTTAGGAGAAGAAAATGTCGACTGGTTGGGCTTAACCTACAGAAGACAAAGTCATTAGACAAGCACTTGAGTAGATAACGCAAGGAAAACTGAAAAGAACGTCCTAAACCGACCCGGAGAGAACATCTTCTTGAGGAGCTGAAGGGTGCACGACTATCCTGGGAGACCATAAACAGACCTGGAGACAAAGTCTTCTTGAGGAACTGAAGGGTGCTCGACTATCCTGGGAGACCATAAACTGACCTGGAGACAAAGTCTTCTTGAGGAACTGAAGAGTGCTCGACTATCCTGGGAGACCATACAGAAAACAGTCAGAGACCGGGAAATGTGGCAAACAACTGTGGAGACCCTATGCACTATGAGAACCAGAGTAGAATAAGTCATAACATACCTTGCAGAAGGCACATGTATATCATTAAGCAACATAAGAAAATTCATTCTTCCCTTAATACTAAAACAGTTTAATTCTAGCTACTTTCTGAGGGGTTTATACAATCCACAGATATCACAGCTCTTCAATGCTTTATATAACATACATACGTCATAGTAGTGGGCCGAAAGAGATCGGGAACTACTGGGTCAGTTATGGTGATGAAGAAGAGGCATTTTGAAGCGAAGAAACTTCTCTTCTTCCACCTTTTCTTCGTTCGTTTTACATAAACCATTTGTTAAACCACTCTTTGTGATATGTTTGTGATTTGCACTATAAAGCTTGAGTTCGTTGTGGCAGTTTGGCGTCTAGAGACCCACATGTATACACATCAGGCTTCTGCATGATTTTTATGTGGGTTCGTTTTGCAATCAAACCTGGCTTAGGTGAGTCTGGTGACACTAGGCAACCCAGCGCATATTTAGTATATAATCAACCGTTTAAAGTTTCCCTGTCTGTACCACTGGAACATGGGGTTAGCTTGTGTCATCAACGAGCCATCACCAGGCTACTCATTGTCCCTTATTCCACATCTTAAGAGAAGCTAGCCGACGCTCACTCTACTGAGTGATGAGACTAGCAAAGAAAACACCTTGTAGATCGGGCGATGCAACACGAAGAAGCATACATATAATAATAACTATCATTTTGTTTCTTATCAGATTACTTGCCATTATTCGTTGATAACTACTTTGCAACATACTAACGATTTTGAGAATGACATGGATATTACTTCTAATAAATGTCTATTTATGTAAGTAACGATATGGAAAAGAGTATTTAGGTAACGATATGGAATAGAGTTGATTTACTTTTCAAACCAAGACCAGATAGTTGCATTACCCGTGTCGTACCGTGACCCGCTAGGGAAGCAAAGAATAGTACCACTGCGACATACAAGGCATGTCGTAAGAGGCGACTTTATAGGACCTAGTGAAGGTACCCTAGTAAATAAAAACTTCGCAGAAATCGGATGTGCTGGCCTGTTGTAGGCACATAACTAGCACAACGTACAATCGCTTTTAGGCGCAGATAACACACAAATCACACAGAGTGGTTAACAAGTGGTCGATAGAGAGCGTTTGAAGAAGAAGAAGATATAATTGCATTAATTGTAAATATCTTGTATCAAGAATGTAACTTATGATAATAATCTTAGAGAGCAAGTTATGGGGAACTCTCGAGGAACTTCAATGGACATGCAGCTTCATAGATGCAACTTATCTCATGGTTTAAACGAGCATTTGAAACCGAACGCAAAGAAGAAGAAGAAGAGATGAAAAAACAGGCCACCTAAATTTATAAAAGCGACATTGCTATGTTAACTAAAATAAAAATATGACACGTATGTTAATAGCATTTTCAAGTCTTTCTTCTATTCGGAACAACATGCTTGTGCTAAATTGCAGTCCTACACTCTTTTTAGAACAGAAAGGAACAATAGACAGACAACCAGACGATCTGCAATAGACATATACAGTGGCGGCTCGTGATCGTTTTTGTTGGTGGGGCCAGGCACACATTTTTGGGAAAATCTTGGCTATTGGTTAGGTTATATTTTAATAAATAAAATAATTAATACACGTTACATATTATTTTTGGTGGGGCCCGGCCCCTCCGGCCCTTAATGACGAGTCGTCACTGGACATATATATAGGCATACAGATCTGTAGACATAATAATATATATATATAGGCGTAGAATACCTCAAACGAAAGCATCTTTTATGAAAATGAAGAACACACTATGCGTGAACTCACTACCAATGACATTGCGAAAACAAGTACTCCAGCGCTTTTTTGAACCAATACTTATGAATGGCAGCGAATCATGGACGATGAACAAACAATCAATAAGATCATTGGAAGCCACAGAGATGAGGTTTTACAGAAGAATGCTGAAAATTCTATGGACAGCGAAGAAAACAAATGAGGTTTTAAATCAGGACTGCATACAAAGAAACCTCATCAACAGAATAAGAATCCGACAATCAAGGTTCTTCGGTCATATAACGCGAACAGACGGCTTATAACATTTGGTGACAACAGGTAAAAGTCAGGGAAGGTAGATTGTGGAAGACAGAGGGAGAAGATGTTGGATGTCCTGACATCATGATTCGACAAAAAATCGACGTTATAACTGATTACATGCACCAAGCAAAGAGAGTTGTGGAGAGACATTATCGCCTACGCCTGCAGTCATGGCACTTGATATATATATTGGCCTTTGATCATTTTCGTCTTTACAGACGGTCAATTATCAAGTATTTTACTGTGACAACTTCTGAGTTTTCGCTGTTCTCTCTTGTCGTTCAGCTCATACATAAGTCTCTTCTCAAAAGACTCTGCGCCCTTTCGTAATTTTACTTTCCACACAACTCTGTCATCAGCTAGTTTTCCCATGTGCTGGGACCTATAGAAAAGTTTTCATTGAGGCTTTGCAGACATCTTTATATCTGAGCAGTGGTCTAACCTGGTGCCTCTTCCCCTCCGAAAATTCACAGAACAACATTTGTTTTGGTCTCTCTTTGTGCCTAGCCTGGGCAGCTGATATAGAGAACGTGTCTTGCCCATTTTGCATAAACCCCCTCTCTACCCTACTGTTTCATTCAAAGGAAAGACAAAGTCTATAAATTTGGAATCATGCAGGGTTTGCAGGAGATGCCAGAAGATGGCAAGGAATACATACCTAACCATCAACTGCCTTAGGGTCTTTCCCTCCGGATTTTTGGTCAAGGTTTACTCCTCTAGGACTCTGCATTACCGTGCTGACCCACAAATATAGGGACAGACATTCAGTTGTTCGGACATTTAATGAGAATTAAATACAAACAACCACCAACAACAGCATACATTAAAAGAGATCTGGATTAGAGCCAATGAAAGACAAAGAAAATGGAAAGACAATATAAAGACCCACTAAAAAACACGAATATAACATAATAACAAAGGATGTCTTCGGGGATTCTCAAATTGAGATTGTATGATAGAGTTGCAAACAAGACAAGGATAAGAACAGGAGATTGTTGATAGAGTTGCAAACACAGACAAGTGATAAGAACAGGAGATTGTATGATAGAGTTGCAAAACAGACAAGTATAAGAACAGGAGATTGTATGATAGAGTTGCAAACACAGACAAGTGATAAGAACAGGAGATTGTATGATAGAGTTGCAAACACAGACAAGTGATAAGAACAGGAGATTGTATGATAGAGTTGCAAACACAGACAAGTGATAAGAACAGGAGATTGTATGATAGAGTTGCAAACACAGACAAGTGATAAGAACAGGAGATTGATGATAGGTTGCAAACACAGACAAGTGATAAGAACAGGAGATTGTATGATAGAGTTGCAAACACAGACAAGTGATAAGAACAGGAGATTGTATGATAGAGTTGCAAACACAGACAAGTGATAAGAACAGGAGATTGTATGATAGAGTTGCAAACACAGACAAGTGATAAGAACAGGAGATTGTATGATAGAGTTGCAAAC
The DNA here is from genome assembly GCA_020796225.1 of Arion vulgaris. Taxonomy (NCBI): domain Eukaryota; kingdom Metazoa; phylum Mollusca; class Gastropoda; order Stylommatophora; family Arionidae; genus Arion; species Arion vulgaris. Next base: position 8,898 of record JADZMA010002622.1, read on the forward strand.
ACAGACAAGTGATAAGAACAGGAGATTGTATGATAGAGTTGCAAACACAGACAAGTGATAAGAACAGGAGATTGTATGATAGAGTTGCAAACACAGACAAGTGATAAGAACAGGAGATTGTATGATAGAGTTGCAAACACAGACAAGTGATAAGAACAGGAGATTGTATGATAGAGTTGAAACAAGACAAGTGGATAAGAACAGGAGATTGTAAGATAGAGTTGCAAACACAGACAAGTGATAAGAACAGGAGATTGTATGATAGAGTTGCAAACACAGACAAGTGATAAGAACAGGATAGGAACACATGATGACATAGGTTAAGAGGAGAAAATGACGGTGAGTCGGACATAAGACACAGTCACGTGTTACTAGACAAGAACCTGAGTGGAACCCGCAAAAAAAAAAAAAAGGACAGCCTAAATCGACCTGGAGACGAAGTCTTCTTGAGGAACTGAAGAGTGCTCAACTTTAGTTGGAGACCATAAAGAAAACAGCCAGAGAGTGAGAAAATTGGCGAGAAATATTCGAGGTCTTATGCTACACGAAGAGCGAAGTGAAATAAACAACAAACAAACATAGCGTAACAAGGACGATTAATCTGGCTCTGGAAGGCAAATTAAAGCTCTAACCCTTACGCTTAACGGGAAGAGTGGAAAACCAATTCCATCATCCACCCTGAGAAAGGCAATGGACGATATACATTTAGTCAGAGAGTTAGACAAAAAGACATAAAGACAGATACATAAATGTTGGTTTACTTGGTTTGTAGATTAGTTTTTTGGTATGTAGATTGAGAAAATACAGGCTGTTCAAGATAAATGCAGCCTGTGAATGGAGCTAATCTGGCATATATGTATGAAAATGAGAAGGTTCAGTTATGACGTAGTATAGGTCAAGGTTGTGTGACGGTGTGTAATTGTAGGTAAACACGTAAAAACAAAGTACTACAGTTTTACAAAATACATAAACAGTGACGATAAACAGCAACGTTTCGACCAAAAGGCCTTTATCAAGCAAACAATACAACAAGAATGACGAATTTCGAGCAACATCACAAATGGACGATTACATGTGGAAACATAAACCTATCTGATGAAAAATCTGGGAATAAAAACGAACAACAAAATGAGTGTTGCATGTGTAATTGTAGTGCGGGAAAGGGCGATGAACAATTGTGACGTAGGGCGAGCTAGTCAGAACCGGTTTAATTAGTAAATAAACACAACTCAATGTACCTGGCAACTTTCGAATTGTCAATGGGGCTGCAATTATCTTGAACACCCTGTAGTTGATGTATAGCGAGCTTGAAGGGGGCAGACGTTAAGCTAGTGGAAAGAAAAAACGTTTAAAGACACCCTTAAAGCGTCCTGAAATGCCTCGATATAGACACCACATGCTGGGAATCCATAGCGCAAGATCCCCAAATGTGGCGCAGTAACAACACAAGAGGAAGCGCATAGCTGAGAATCATCGTGCCGTTGAGGCACAGAGAAAACGAACTGCGCGAAAAGACAGAACAATACAATACCCATGTGTCTAACTTTGATCACGTATGCCCCCACCTGTGGTAGGATTAGACTCTACAGTCCCCAAATGCACACACCAGAGAAGTGCAGCTGAACACATCTGAGGCTGTTGTCGTCATCGCTTGCGATGGACGGCTGTTATTATTAGATTGAGTTGTTTTATTATCTTTTATTGCATTCAGTTAGTATTACATATGTTTATTTGTATTTCTCTAGGCGCAAGCATCCAACCAGGTAAATATTATATCGCTTCTCTGTGGTTTGGCTAAGATCAAAGTCTTAGTGAGCAATTGATCGCGGCCAAAGGAAGCCTTTATAGAACCAATATGTAACTAAACCAAATTTAAAATTCCGAGCAGCTGTCGTCCGAAGGATGACGATGCTCGGGATTTTGCACGTTTAAAACGTGACTGGGTACCACTCTCTGCAGCACTAAAGGGTAGGTCTCTCCCTCCTCCCCCACCAACTAAAAAAACATCGACATAATTTATATCGTCTTAAGAAAAGTGTATTGAAAAAATTATTTTCTTACAATGAAGTACTATTTTGTTCTTTGAGCAATAGTTACATGATGGGGGATGTCAGGATCGTTGAGCAATAGTTACATGATGGGGGATGCCAGGATCGTTGAGCAATAGTTACATGATGGGGGATGCCAGGATCGTTGAGCAATAGTTACATGATGGGGGATGCCAGGATCGTGTCGTGCTATGATAAAGGAGGCGCGCATCAGCGCACCGTAAAGTGGTGGCATAAGCAACGAAATCAAAACACAATTTGGCAATTAATAATTAAAAATCTTTTGCAACGCTTTCATATTGGTCTATGTTATTCCGATATTGGTCTATGTTATTCCGATATTGGTCTATGTTATTCCGATATTGATGTATACGATTTAGTCTTCGTATATTTTGTGCAGTTTAAAAAATCAGAATCGAAGGTTATTTTAAAGAAAATACATTTAAGGGGCGACATTTCGAAGACTTGCATCATACTGATAAAATATACCGCACGGGCCTGGGTGATGCGGTCGCAATCATATAGGTCGTCTTTACTTCCCAATATTTTTATGATACCAAATTGAGGCC
>JADZMA010002623.1:0-11508 GCA_020796225.1 Arion vulgaris
ATCACCTACGCACACAACAGAGAGGACAACAACGCACGTCTGATCTGAGGATGTTATCATAACTTGCGACCGACAGCTATTATTATTACAAGCGAACTTGTATTTAGACATGGCAATTTAAATGCCTCTTATATCGCGTGATGATGTTGTTGCATATACCGATGAGACGGTTCATTGTGGTGAGAAGTCTGGCTGGGGTTTATTGCTAATGCGCATGGTAGGGTTGTTGCAGAGCGAAGTGGAGCATACAGGACAACTCACATACTAGTATGAGGTTATAGGTTGAGGCATATGCTGCCCTCATTGCTCTGAGACTTCATTTACTGGGGCGTGTTGTACTGATCAGTCGATGCTGCAAGATCCGAGGCAGTTTCGGAGGGGATGTCGTCTTTTTTTTTTTTTTTTTCCGATTCAGGCTACTTGAGCTTTTCAGTTTTCGGCCGGTGCCATGGACATCGTAACCTTCGTCGGTGCCACAACACGAATCTGGAATCTGTGGCTTTTTCTGCATCCACGGAATTGAACCGTACACACAGAGGATAGTCACCGAAGTCCAACGCTAGAACACGCTGGGCAGACGGGCGTGGATGTCGTCTATAGAAGTTTCTAACCTCCAGACGCTTACGGGGATATACTGTCCTGGGCATGCGAGTGTTTACGGTAATGAGAGAGCGGACAGGCTTGCATCAACAACATCAATTGTTGGGGAGTTAAAGATGGATAAGGGGGAATGTTCTTCGGTCTCTTCTCGACTGTCTGCTGGATGAGGACACTGGAATCGATGTTTAATCGATCAAACAATTTGGGCAGTTTGGAGTTACCGTTGTAAAGTCGAACTGGATGCCTGAGAGGCAGAGTGAGAGGTGTGTTTAATCAGCGAGCCACGGGAACCATCTGTATACATACTCTTCGATATCTATTGGGGAAGACTGAGCACCTATGGGTCTGCACGGAGTGCAGTGACGTCAGTTTAGTAACCAATAACCTCTTCTTCAGCGATCTCTGGTCATGGCTTAATTTACTGTGGTCCAAAACTGGACAGTCAGCTTCAGTCTGTCAGGTTTCCCCAAAGCTTAGTTTTCAGGTCGACTGGGGTGGCCACATGTTGCTTCTCAGCTCACACAGAAGAGGACAGTCTTTGCAGGATATGCTTCTGGTGTCTGTTCTGCCCGCTGACACTGGCAGAGAACTGTTTGACTTATTCCTAGTCTATATAAGTGTTTGTTGAGTCTGCAGTGTCCTATGTGTAGTCGAAATATAATGACCTGGTCTGTTCTGCTTAGGTCTTTGAGTGAGTCTTTTCCATAATCATATCCAGTGTTTGTCTTCCAGTCTACTTCAGGTTTTCTGTATGAGGGTTTTAACCTCTTGAAAAGACAAGGGTTGGTAAATTTGCTCTTTGACACTGCCCTCTTAGCTAAGACATCGGCACTCTCATTGCCTGCAATGCCACAGTGAGATGGAATCACTGTAAGTGAATTTCTGCCTTTCTGAAAGCTGAGCAAGTTCCTTTTAGGTTTTGTACTGTGCTGTCAGCGGATTTAGCCTCCAGTGCTTGTTTAGCTGACAGTGAGTCTGTGAGAAATACTAATAACCTTTTAAATGACTCTTCTATCGCATCTGTATTTATTTTGTTGATTTTACAGCTGACCATAACAATTTGATTCTGTTTTTGGGATTCCTATGATTTCCATGGCAACTAACAAGATGGAGTCATTGCTGCTTTGTTTCAAATTAAAATTTTAGATATTATACATTCATAAGTGAAAGCAAATTTAATAAAAATCTTGCATTTGAACATGTGGCAATAAGATACACAAGATACAAGTAACTACATAAATTATAGAACTAGAATAATAAGGTGATGATTCTCCTGGTGATAGCCTCGCTATTTCGATTTATTAAATTCTGTATATTCATTAGTTCGTTAGTAATTTACTGCTTAGATTGGATATTTGATAAACTTAGGTTTGTTACCAGAGACATGGCTGTGAATAAAACGGATAGAAGATATCGTATTTAATTGTTCATGAGGAAACAGTAAAAAACAGTATGGCCTAAAATGAAATCAAAGACGTGAGAACATTACGATTTGGCAGTGATTTCTCCAGATTGCACATCAGTCAGTTTTGTTAGGTTACAATAACAATCAAGTTTTGGTGGATGAGAATTCGTGAACCATATAAAAGTCAAGATTAAAGGTTCGCATCAAATAAATAAGCGTGGTGTGGTATTATACCAAACTACTATATATTTATTGAACTATGCTTGCGTGTTTTCACAAACTGCAAGAAAATGGTAGAAAATACAGGAACCAGAAGTCGGAAAAAGCCCTATCTGAAGATTCAGAACTATTTCTCGAGCCAGTTTCAGAGGCAGCCATGCATAAAAATTTTATCATCGGAGTTTATTGATGTACAAATGGCGAAAAAAATCGATGTGAAGGATCAATGGGGACTTTCAAGACTCAGTATTGAGCATATGCCGGATGTTGTCTTGGGTAAAATCATTTCATACTTGCACTGGAAAGAAAAGGAATGGTTTTTGCTGGGAGTTCCTAGCATGGAACGTGTTATGAACTCACCACTGGCCTGGGAGAACTTTGAAAATGACGCAACTACGCGTGAGAGGTTGTATATGTACATCTGTTTCCCATTTTAATGGAGTATGAGCTAAACGATAAAGAAGTACGAATATTCTTCAATCTTGCACTATCTGGATCCACAAAGTAAACGCCATTGACAAAGAGAGGGGTAGTGACTTTCGTCTACTCCAAGCCATATCTCAAAATTGCCATTGTCTAAAGTCACTGTGCATCATGCACACTTCTGACATATCAGTACCCATGCTAAAGACATGTGCTCGAGCTTATCTCATACCTCTGCAAGAACTTGCATTAAACAGAGGGGCCGGATTTAGGTTATCTTTGAATAGACTGTTCTATGCTTCTGTTGAAAGCATCCAGACAGGAATCTTCAGTTATTTGACGTGCTTACAAGAAAAGGGCTTTTAAATCGTCTTGATGCTTGGACTTTTTCACATGGTTTAATCCTGGATCACACTAGCAATCAGACGGTGTGTCATTTACGACAGTGTGTTAATGTACATACTCTGAAATGTCCAGTTCAGTCTTTGACCACAGCTGTCATAATATACATGGCCAACAATAATTTGAAAGAATTATACGTTGTCAATGACGATCATACACAACAAACGTGCTTCATTGAAAAACTGCTACTAGACTGGTGTAAAGTTTATTCTGAGCTACATTCGGACAAGAAATGTAAATTTAATGTCCACTATATTTTCAAAAATCGGGCTGTGTGTAGTAAAGATATAATCACAAATCCGTGTTTAAAATCTCTGATATTTGATAATCTATCAAGCAACATATCGGCCTCATTACTTCATCACGTTGCCAACTTGTATGGTCAAACAATTCTCAATCTCGCATTTTGTAGTAATTACTGGGAGTTTCTAATGCATTTTGCAGATCTAGGTAAAATAAACGAAAGTTTTAAATATTTGGCGCGCAAATGTGTTAAACTCAAGTCTTTTCTGTCCTGCTTGTCCCTCCCATCGTCTGCACTCGTCAGCCTGGTCGGGAATTCTATGCACGTGTCCACAGTACGTGTTTATAAAGAAAATATTCGTCTTGCCATTTCAGACAAACCTGAAAGTGTATTTGTACATAAGATGGAGGAAGCGTTAGGTACTCCACGCTGGATATGGTCAAAGGGAGACAACATCTTTATTATTCCCGATGTGAACTGCAAACTTTTATTTGCTAGTTGTTTCAGCGAATTTTAGTTCAGCAGCAAGTCGTAGAAGGCAGGTTAGACAAACACTTTCAAAATGTCGGTGAAAGTACAATGATATCGTTTGCTTGCAACTGTGTGGACATTATGACTTCGCTGTGCGGATAGAGTCAAGAGTCGCTTAAAGCAATTAGAAGCAGAAGTTGTATAAAATATCAACAGTACACTTTGCACACCATAATATAACAAAAATAATTTTTGTCTGTGTCACGCTAAGTCTTTTATAGACAAACATAAATGTTATAATATAATATCAAACAGACATAGAACACTCAGTACATATATAGTTTGCATTTACATTTTTTCAATAAAAATCAATACTCTTCGATTCATTATTTTTACTCGTTTGGTTCTTTCATATCAAGTGTTGCTAATATTTATTTTCGGTTTCAGATTTCATCTTGAGAATACTTATACTTATTTCTCTCGCCCTGTGCACGCGTGAGCATAGGCCTCAACAGTTGTTCGCCACTTTCTCGGTCTTTGGTCGTTTCTTTATGGTCTCCCAGGACACTTATTTTCCTCAAAGACTTCGTCTTCAGGTCTGTTTAGGGCGTCCTATTTTTCGTTTTCCTTGCGGTTCCACTCATGCTTGCGCTGACACTCGACTGTGTCTTCGTAGGATGCCGACCCATCGCCATTTTCTCCTCTTACCCTGGGTCATCACTGGGTTCCTGTCCAGTTCTTATCTAAGGTCTGTGTTTGCAACTCTCTATATACTCAGTTTGAGAATCCGCCGAAGGCATCCGTTGACAAAGGTCTGAATCTTATTTGTATTTAACTTGGTGACTCGTCACGTTTCCGAGCACTTGAGAATAGTGATTCTCAAATTTGTTAACATATCCGAAAAATATTAGTTATGTAGCAATTAGTACGATCTAATGGGTAGAACATTTATTACATAATTTAGTTTTAAATAATAGGTTATTTAAAAATAATAAAACATTTGCCGTGAAGCATTATACTGTATCACAATTGTACTTTTTGTCTCAGAAGACAATAGGTTTTGGTAACGTAGTTTGTTCGTCCTGAACCACACGTCTGTCCCCCTGCCTCCCGGTGTTTGCTTATCTATGATGTAGGAAATTAGATCACGCTTGCAGGTGCCAATAAGGGTAGTAATGGGCGCCCTTGCGTCTAATATCAGTTTCGAGTGACCATATGGAATGCCCTTTTGGGGGTTTCTACCACTCTCATGGGCACACATGCCCCAGCCATCTCAGCAAGGTCTAGTGTACATGCTTGAATTTAAGCACAGTCCAGGACTTCTGCATTGGAAATGTGGTCTTGCCATCGGATGTTGTATATTAGCATGAGAAAAAGCGCATGTGGAAGGATACCGTATAGTAGGAAACATAGCAGAAGTTTGTGGCTTCAAAATCGTAAGGGTTTATGTTGACACTTTTAGGAAACAATATTACATTACCATAAGTTTTTTTCTTTCACCGTTCACCATGAGGGGATTTTTGTTATTATGCACAGTGGACACGGGGCAGCTCTGACTGCCTCACTATGATAAATTATAGCTGATACCATGCAACAGTATAACTCCAAATGTGGTGCTTAAAAGTGAGGGTTTTATGTTGGTAAAATCTACAGTTACCCGTCTATGCAAATGTATGCCATGTTGATAATATGTATACTCTTTTGCCAAAATTAGGATGTTTTTGGGTATTCATCCCGAAGGGTCTAGGGTGAATGACCCAGTGACTGATGCCATAAACGCATCCCAAAGCAGTTCATGATGTCGAGCTTAAAGGGGCGCAGACGATCAGTTGGACGGAAAACCCCGTGTTAAGACATTCTGGTCTCTAAAATGCTTGATATAGACACCACGTGCTGGGAATACTTTGCGCAAGATCGCCAAATGTGGCGCTGTAACAACAAAAAAGGAGCTTGCTGCATAACTTGGGAACCATCGTACTGTTGGAACGCAGAGAAAAGAGTTGCACAAAAAGACAGATCAGACAATACCACATGTCTAACCTTGATCATGCAACCCATCTGTGGTAGGGGATTGTGTTCGATCGAGGACGGGACCTACGCTCACCTCGCCACACACAGAGAGAGCAGCAGCACACATCTCAGGATGTTGTCATCATCGCTGCGAGGGAGGTTTATTAATAGGTGCCTACTGGGTATGCAACGTATTCACGCTACGTAAACAAACAAAATGCCACAGTTTATAGAGACACGTCCATTTTCAACATTAATTTAAAGCCTGCTGATCTTCTCCCCCATTATATTCCGACTAGCTAGAGGCGCCAGTGTGGTGGGGGGCCCTTAAAACCACTGCGACCTCAGGCATGTCGTAAGAGGCGACTAATGTAGGGCTCAGGAAGCCCCCAGTAAATAAAAAGCATCGCAGAAATAGTATGCTGGCCTACGTAGGCGCATAACTGGACAACGCACAGTCGCTTTAGGCCCAAATCACATCAATCACATAGTGGTCGATATTGAGCGTTCGAAGAAGCTAGACGGATGTGATGTCACGCATCAATGTTCCCCTTTTGTATAAACCAGGTAACCGGCTGTTTCAGACCAGTGATTTTTTCTCAGTATATCATAACTGTCAATGCAGTTTTGAAGTATGTGCTCTGCAGTCTGGTGTGCCTGTTTACGTACAACGACTGAATTGTCAATCTTTAATTGTGTGTACACATGACGGGAAGTTTGACGATTGTGTCCAGTTCTGGGGGCGATTGACAGCTTGTTCTTATTTGATCGTATTTTGTTAGTTGTTCTGTGTTAGTATTGGTGGTTTTAAAATTGATTTAATCATCCTTTTATTTTGATGATACGCAATTGAAACATTCGGTTTCAGTCCTAGCACATTCATTGGCTAATCCGTCTGCTATCTTTTTTCCCTGATATGACACAGCAAGCTTGCGTCTGGCTGAATGGATTAGAGTGCGGGTTCGATTTGAAGACCCGGTTCAATCCACCGTAAGGAAAATGAGTTTTTTTCTGTCGAGGACATACTGAAAATCATAATCTGAAAGTTTTGACGACTGTACTAGCCACGCGGCCATTAAATTACAGGCACTTGTCCCCCCATCTCCTCTCCTACACCACCTTAAATGAGTATTAAAGGCAGTAACGCCAGTCCTTCGAAACTAAATGCTACAGAAAGATCCTAAGAATACCATGGACAGAAAAAAAAAAAGAACACTGATGTCCTGAAAGAACTAAATGTTAAAGAGAATTGGCTGATAAACAACATACTACAGAGAAATTGCATACTTTGGTCACATCACCTCACGATGGCCTGGAAAGAATAATATTAGAGGGCGGGGCCCAGGACGCAGAGGCAGACCAAGCAGAAGATGGCTACAAGATATTAAAGAAACCATGAACATGACCATCGACGAAGTGGGTGAGCTGGCTAGAGACAGAGTGAATTTCAGATATACGATATGATTATGGAAAGACTCACCAAAGACCTACAGAACAGACCAGGTCATTATATTCGACTACGCACGACACTGCAGACTCAACAAACACTTATACAGACTAGAATAAGTCACAGTCCTGCCAGTGGCAGGCAGAACAGACACCAGAGCATATCCTGCAAGACTGTCCTCTCTGTGTGAGCTGAGAAGCAACATGTGGCCCACCCAGTCGACCTGAAACTAAGCTTTGGGAACTGCAGACCTGAAGCTGTCTGCCCAGTTTTGGCCACAGTAAATTAAGCGCATGACCAGAGATCGCTGAAGAAGAAGATATACTGCAAAGAGAACAAGTCCTATAAGGGCGCACTTGGATGAACGTCACATAAAAAGGCGGATTTATGCAAGACGGCATTACGCTGGTTGTGTTCTATTCTGCGTTCTCACTAGATTGGGATTTCGGATTTCTAATAAAGGCAGCCGTCTGCCTCAGATTATCGCACCCATACAGTTTGTCTTCTGCGTTCTACTAGATTTTGGGGTTTCGATTTCTAAAAAGGCAGCCGTCTGTCTCAGATTATCAGCCACGCCATATACAGTTTGTCTTTGACGCTGGTGTGGGGGGCCACCTTTTTCTTCAAGTCTGATACTGGGAGAAGTTCTGTAGGATATAATTCTATGATTTGCTATCCGTTTGTGCCGACCTCTTCCCGCAGTAAGTTTTGGTCACCCCCGTTATGGTAGATCTGACATTCTTACCGCGTGGCAAACCGAGGCAGATTGGCGACCGTAGAATCCGTTATCCCATTCCTCATTGAGGGGTCGTTGCACCGTTATGCGCCTTACGGCCTGGTGCATCCGTTTTCACGCATTTGTTTCGGGTTAGATTTCCCCAGCGGACACGTGCATCCGATTTCACCCTAACCTCCTTAGTCGCCTCTTACGACATGCATGGGGTGACAGTGGTTCATTCTTTACACCCCAATTTTGGGCCCCGGTAACCACTCGTGCGCAGTTCAGATAGTACTGTAGACCATGCACTTTTCAAGTGCTTGGAGGTTGACTGTTAAAAATAGCACTGGTTGTGTATCAAGCTTCGTGTTCAACAGAAGTGTTACATGAGCCGACAACATTGCAGATATAGACAATATATTTCATGCTGCTTAAAAATACTTTTCCTCCATTCGTCCATTCATCCCTGCATACTTCTTTTCAGGTGTAGCCATGGCGCATAATATTGCGCAAAAGGCACCTCTGACTAATTTTGGGGAATACTTGTTTTCATTGTCATAAGCGTCCTCTCATTCAGACGAGCCTTTGTCCGACTTCAGATGTACTTGTAATTTAGGTCTCCAAGTAAAGAATCAGTTTCCTGTGGTCCAATCATGTACAATATGCGAACCAAACTTTTGGGGCCAAATTGACCCCAAACCTCAAATTTTCATGGAAATGGTTTTTAAACCCTTTTTACCCTTTCTTATCAGAAATATGAAACTGTTCCTTTTTAAAAACCCCCTTTGCTGCAAAGGACGTATATACTTTTCCCCCATTCACCAAAAGCAATTTAAAAGTCTGTTATTTTCTCCTCTGTGGGCAAAGACGAATAAACACGTCTGTTATCTTCTTCTTTTTTGGGTTTTCGTTCTTACGCCCAAATTTTTTTTTTTTGTGATATGTTTGATTTTTGCCAAGAACGTTACGTTGAAGGGGTTTTGGGTAGGCCCTAAACTTCTCCCGTTTGGGACACGTATCCGATTTCACCCAAACACCCTTAGTCGTTTCTTGACATGCATGGCGTAAAGGGGCTATTCTTTAAACCCCTTTGGGCCCCAACCCGGGGACACGTTGTTTTTATCTCCCCTTTGTGGGCTAAAGAGGAACGTTAAATTGTTTGTCCGTAGGCCCCATTCCGTTTGTGACCTAGAAAAAAAAAATGCTTTTTTAGCCACCTTAGAAAGTATGTGGGGAAAGGGTTAATGGGGACTTTCATTGAATGTAAAATATTTTCTTTCTTTCTACAGTCCTTTTTTCCTCACAGCGCGGGAAAGAAAAATTTCTAGAACAACCCTTGTGTCGCTTCATAAATAGTGTTTTTCCCCTTGTTATCTCTAGGTCCCCCTTTTTGCGTCCCTCTTTTGTTTTGTATCATTGTATCAAGCAACATTTTTTAAGATACTATATGTTGGTAATCTCTTATGTCGACATTTAGCTTGTTTTTGATAAAGTTCAGTACTGATTTTTCCCTTTTTTTCCCTGATGTCTTCTTTTCTCAAATGGTCTTTTCTTTTCCCCTAGCATTCATAAACATTTCATCTTTGAAAAAAAACTGAACGAAAAATGAGTCAATATAATTTGTAATGTTTAATAACCTCATTCTTTGATACATACAAGATAAAATAAAAAACAAATGTGGCTATTAGATCAAGAATCAAAGTTAAATTTATTTAAGTCGGAGAAGGTATGCCGGGGCGGGAACATTGAAAAAAAAAGAAAGATACCCACAAAAAAACAGCCAGAAGCCCCATCACATCATGGGGCCTGACTGTCTGAATTCATAGGGGGGAAACGAAAGAAAAAGTAATATTTAGAGGTACATTAGAAATTGGTCCCAAGGGAAAAAAAACAAAACTTCCCCTTTAGCGCTAAGGACGTGTATGACTTTTTTCCACCCGAAAAAAGCCCGGTACCACGCCTGCTATTATCTCTCCTCTGTGGACTAAAGCGGGTAACCTACACTTTTTTCCACTGTCATGCTATGGGGTACATTCACGTTTGTGCACAGAAACAAAGAGTTGCTATTTTTAGATCCATCTTGGGAAAGTATGTAGCAGCAAAAAGGTTAAACAAATTTGTCGTGTTTGTGGGGGTTAAGGGGGAAAAGAATAAACACTGTGACCTAAAAGGTGTGTCAAGAGGCCCCTACAGATTTGGGAAAGCCATCCTAGTAAATAAAAGGCATCACAGAAATCGGATGTGCTGGCTACTTTAGGAACATAACTGGACAAATAAATCACTCTTAGACCAGATCACATACAAAAAAGAAGAGTGGTTTAAAATGGTCAATATGGAGGTTAAAGAACAGAAGAAATCAAACCTGTGTATAATTTTTGTTTCAATTCGTTTCAGTTTGGAAATCTTCATTGCACTCTAACTTTCCATGGGTGCTCTGATCTCCTTGCCCCATCCCCTGCCCCCGACGAAAAACCAGTTCGATTTGATTGATGAGCCTATAATGCCTGTTGTGCTTTTCTTTCCCCCCATACAAATATAAAATAATGAACCTGACACAGGCTAGACTGAAAAATACCGATTTTTTATATTTTTTTAGTATTTTTTTTGGCCTGATCAAACAGGTGAAGGGCATGATAATCAATCAGGTGGAGGGATAAAATAAATCATGGATTGAATTTGACCTACGTAGGGGGGAAGAAAGGTTACAAATATCTGATTTAAAAACAAAAAAACCTGAAAAGTCAAGGTGTTATGTTGTGGTCCCCCCATTGCAATAAAAAATGTATTTGTAAAAATAGATGTACTTTACCCAATTTTTTAAAAACCCATACTTATTTATTAAACATAGACAACACTCTCAGAAATCAAATCAAATATTTGTGTATATATATAATCATCCCCAAACAGGTTGTCCCACAAACCCGGCCCCCGCAGCACCCTTTTAAAACCTTTTTATGTTATGTTATGTTTCGATCAAGCCTGGCACATTGGGCTTTCCCCATTCTGCTCTGTCCTCCTTAGCAGCCATCCCAAAGTCCATTTCTCACAGACCAGGGGAAAGTTGATTACTATATCTTCTCTACCACGAAGATGACACTGTCTGGCATGTCCCTTCGTTCCAACTTGTTCCAGGTCTGAGACCCGCCCATTCACACAATGAGGCGATTTCATTGATATTGGGCCCTTTTCCCATCTTCTGCCCACTTGAGTCGGGGCATTGTTTGAAAGAGAGTCACACATTTGTTACCTTGCACTCCAGCTTCTAGGCGGTTAACCCAATCATTTCTTGAGATGTGATTCCGAATGTTTCCCACCATTCCCCCCATATTTCCAGATGCAATCAGTTGAAGATACCTCAGTCTGATATGATGATCGTAGGGGTAACCTGTTGCTAGCCACCCATAACAGAGCCCGGGAGGCAGCAGTGACTCCAAGTCATGCTCGATGTAGTCTCGAAAGAAGCTCGAAGTGTGCGACTTTTTTTGGGGCTGAGTGCCCTGATGATCTGGTGCCACGTTGACAGAGCCATCAGTGTAGATAATGATACCCCCGGGATGGGAGTGTTGATC
>JADZMA010002624.1:0-11500 GCA_020796225.1 Arion vulgaris
ATAATACGGAAAAAACAAATTAAATTTTTATCAACGAAAAAATATAAAAATGGGATCAGTTTTGGATATCTTTGTTCTGCTTACAAGGTTCACTGCAAGGTTCCCTGTTCACAAGGGTTCACTACTTACACAAGGTTCACTGCCCGGGTTCCCTATTTAAAAGGGGTTCCTTCCAAAAAGGGTTTCTGCTTACAAGGTTCCTCTTACTGTTCTGCTTCCAAAGGTTCCTGTTTTAAGTGTTCCTTTGGGTTCCTGCTTCAGGGTTTCCCTGCTTAAAAGGGGTTCACTGATTACAGGGTTCCCTGCTTCCCCAAATTTCCCTCTTACACAAGGGTTCACTGCTTACACAAGTGTTCACTGCTTACAAAAAAGGGTTCTGATTACGGGTTTCTTAAAAGGGGTTTCCCTCTTACAAAAGTGTTCACTGCTTACCGGGTTTCCCTGCTTCAAAAGGGGTTCCTGCTTAAAAAGTGTTACTGCTTACAGGGGTTCCCTGCTTACACGGGTTTCCCTGTTACAAAAGGGTTTCCCTCTTCAAGTGTTCACCACAAAAGGGGTTCACTGCTTACACGGGGTTTCCCTGCTTCAAAAGGGTTCTGCTTCACAATTTTCCCTCTTCACGGGGTTAACTCAAAAAGGGTTTCCCTGACAAGGGTTCACTGCCCCAAGTTTTCCCTGCTTACGGGGTTCTCACAAAGTGTTCACTGTTTAAAAAAGGGTTTCCCTGTTCCCGGGGTTCCTGCTTAAAAAGGGTTCACTGATTGGGGTTCCCTGCTTACCAATGTTCACTACTTACAAAGGGTTTCCCTCTTACAAAAATTTCTGCTTACAAAGGGTTTCCCTCTTACCAAGGGTTCACTGAACAAAAAGGGTTCACTGCTTCCCAAGGGTTACTGCTTACACAAGTGTTCACTGCTTACACAAGTTTTCCCTGCTTACAAAAAGGGTTCCTCTTAAAAAGGGTTCACTGCCCGGGTTTCCCTGCTTACACAAGGTTCCTGCTTACGGGTTTTGCTTAAAAAAGGTAGGAATGGGATGAAATTAAAAGAACAAACATGGCTTTATAAAAAAATTAAACCCAACTAAAAACAGTAGGGAAGGAAACTGATAAAAAGAAGATCAGAATAAAGACTGCAATTCTCAGTGGAATGGGTGTGAAGCATGGACATTTCATAAACAGTGGGAAAACATATATGTCTTTTGAATATAAATTTGAAAGTCTTTTATATCTTGGCAAAAGAGAACAAATGATTATCAAAAAGAACTCAAAATCAAAAAAAACTGGCTGATCCCAAAAAAAGAATGAGAAAATTGAAATTTTGGACATATAAAAAAGAATAAAGGGGTTTGGGAAGACCATCAGGGAAGGGGGCATGCTGGAAAAGGCGAAGACCAGGGAAAGAAAATGGGAAATAACTATAATTTAACATGACAGCTGTCGAGGCGGACATCTGACCTTTTTAGAGATTCGGATTTTAATTTAAATTCTGCTCTGGACAACGATTTGATGATATGATGTCTTACCAGAGGCCCAAAAAGGGGCCACGGGCCAGCCCCCAAAAAATAATGTTAACGTTTATTTTTTTTTTATAAATTAAAAAAACAACCCCAAACCGTTTTTTCAAAAATGTGTTTTGGCCCCCCCAACAAAATGATTGCGGGGCCCCACTGCTTTTACCATATACCCCATATGCAATTCACTACTTATTTGTCTTTTTCTATTTAAAATAAAATTAAAAACTGGAGAAATTCAGTCTTTAGATCTCAAGTGAAGGATCAGGATCTTTGTAGCCCACAACGTTCACACATTCGCCTCGAGTTTCAGTCCCCTTTGGTGGACCCCCAGTTGAATCGATATCATGCTGCGTTGATTGCGTGCCGTGACATTTCCGGGGTCGGGTCTGGCTTTGGCCCATTCATCATCATCCCATCGTCATCTTCATTATCAAATAGTCATCATCATTATCATCATCATCTTAATTACCACCATATCACCATAAATCCCCACCACCATCATCATCATCATCATCATCATCATTATCATCACCATCATCATTATCATCACCATCATCATCATCATCATACCCCACCATCATCTTTCCCCCCACCTCATCCCCCATCATCCCCCATCATCACCACCATCATCCCACCATCATCATCATCATCATTCATCATCATCATCATTTATCACCATCTCATCATCATCACCACCCCACCATCACCCAAAACCATCATCACCACCATCATCACCACCCTCACCATCACCACCCCCATCTCATCTCATTACTCACCATCATCATCATCCCACCCCCATTACCACCATCATCCCACCATCATCACCACCATCACCATCATCCCACCCCCACCATCATCATCACCATCCCCCTCAATCCCATCACCATCACCCCCCCATCACCATCCCACCATCACCATCCTCCCCATCATCATCAACCTTCACCACCCTCATCTTAAAAAACCAAAATAATACAAAACAACATGAAACATATTCATAATCTTTTTTCCCCCTCGTTAAAAAAAAACAACGTATCTTTACATCCTTCTAAATTTGCCCCATCAACCCCCTTTGTTGTTTGCAACACCCCGAGACACTAACATGTGGTTCTCATTTTAAGTCGGGGTACACTTAAAGTCCACCCAAAAATTGAGGCCCTAAAAAAAAAAACATAATAAATTAGCGTTAAGTGGTTAAAACCCTTTGCCTTTGGTCGAAGGTCGTGGGCAGCCCCGGACCACATTCTGTTCACGAGTGCATTTTCCAGAGACCCTGGTTGTTGCTGGAGCTAAAAGTTCGTGCTTTTTGCAATCTTTCGGGGGTGGTTGGGCCCTTTCTGCGGAGGAGGGCCGTATGGGTTAAAACCCGGGGCAATGGTGAATCCTTCCCAAACTAACTTAAAAATTTTATGCCATATAGTGCAAAAGGTAAAAGGTGCAAAAAAGGG
The DNA here is from genome assembly GCA_020796225.1 of Arion vulgaris. Lineage (NCBI taxonomy): Eukaryota > Metazoa > Mollusca > Gastropoda > Stylommatophora > Arionidae > Arion > Arion vulgaris. The sequence continues at coordinate 2,961 of JADZMA010002624.1, forward strand.
GCAAAAAAAAGGGGTAAAAAATTAAAAAAAAAAAGTGCAGAAAAATTAAATTTTGTCCCATATTTTTAATTTAATTTCTGTCTATGGGAACATGGGGGTCTTTTTTTTTTAAAAAAACCAGGTGTCCGCTGGTACCGCGTTGCCCTCCGTCTGGGTTTCCCGGGCCTTCTATGAATGTCAGGGCCAAAAAGGGGACCTTGGTACACCATCATTTCTTCTTCCGATCTCCATATCCAACTTTTTTAAGTCACTCTGTATTTTTTTGATCTGAGCCTAGAGCGAATGTTTTTTTGCTTTGAAAAAACGTGACCCACATCTGGTTTCCTTTCTGTTTTTTGACTAAGGGGGCACCTGGTTCCACCTCAGTCGCCCCCGAATTTTTGTCCGTGGTACTATCTTTAGTCCTCAGTTCATGGGCAGAAAAAGAAAAAATATATCATGGACAGAGAAAAAGAACAAATGATCTATCCAGAAAGAAATCAAAATCAAAAAAAAACTGGCTGATGCTCAAATAAGAAAAAAAAAGAAAAATTTTTGGGCATAAAAAAGACTGAAGGGGTGGGGACTGGGGGGCATACTCAAAGAGAAAAAGAGAAGACCACGGAAAGATGGTTTAGGATGAACTGATGGTTTGAAAATGACCCTGCAGAGGGGGGGAAACTGGCAAAAGGGGATAGAAATTCGGAGGACTGTTGGGGGGGCAAAGGTTCTGCTCAGGACAAGCTTTTGTGATGATGATATTTTTCTTCCCTTGCGGCCCCGGCCCACGGGGGTAGCACACAATTTGGGGCCCTGCTATAAAAAATAAAAATTTTTACTAATAATTTTCATGGCAATTTTAATAGTAGAACTTTCCCCAAATTCGTATTAAAAAACACAGTTCTATTCCTAACCCTTTGGGACCAAAAAGAAAGGTCAATAATTAAGTTCTGCATGTTTCGACAAAACAGACAAAAATCTCTTTTCATTAGGGGGCAAATTACCAGCGTTGGGTATTTGCTGACGTTAAATGGAAAAGGTCAATTCTACCCTTTTTTCTTTGCATTCCAAACGTGGGAAAATTAATTTAAAATTTTTTTCGGGACGACAATGTGGGAAGGGGGGGAGGATCTTTCTGGGTTAAGGGCCATGTTTTCGAAAGATATTCGGTTCCTTCCACGTTGGGGATCTAGATTGAATTATTGATTTACCTCTGAAGACGGTGAAACCCCCCAAAAAATGAGGAAAGCATCCCTGGTAAGCAGGCCACTGCAAAAAACAGTCAGAAGGGGCAAAAACCCGGCGACGTGGCTGGGGGCTCTGCCGGGACTACGTTCTTCCTGCCACTGATTCTTCCTGATTCGGGGGTTAACTGCCCTGGATCTTCCTTTGAAAAGTCGGGGGCCCCGGTTCTCCCTCAATGATGATGGTCTATCAATCAAAAAAACAATCAGTCAAAAAAACAATCCCAATGAAAAGATGGTTTAATTCACCTTAATTTGGCAAGCATGGCGCGCGGCGTAGGGTCAAAAAAAAAAAGAAAAACAACATCACGTGGGGGAAAAAAGGACACAGAGGCAGAAAAAACATCCCCTGCATCGCTCTAGTCTCCCGTTTTTCCTGCAAAACTGTGGGGGTTCCCCTCCAAAAGGGCCATTGACAAAAACTTTGATTCAGCGCAGAACATACTACGTGACCAAAAACCTTTGTCTCCCGAGACAGCGCGAACATACTACGTGACCAACACCTTTGTCTCCTGGAAAGCGCAAAATACTCGGACCAACACCCATTTCTCCTGAGAACGAGAAATTCGTGACCCACCTATTTTCCTGAGACAGCCAGAACATACCTGCAACACCTGGTCTCCCGAGACGCGCAGAACATACACGTGACCACACCTATTTTCTCCCGAGACAAAAGGGACAATGATGAATTTAAATCATAAAAATTCAAGTTTGTATTTGTTTGATATTCTTCATTTATAATTTTCTAGTATTTTATCTGTCTGTCTAATCTATCTGTCTGTCTAATCTATCTGTCTGTCTGTCTAATCTATCTGTCTGTCTGTCTAATCTATTTTCTGTCTTTTTTTGGTCTGTCTAACCCCTATCTGTCTGTCTAATCTATATGTCTGTCTGTCTAATCTATCTGTCTGTCTGTCAAATTTATCTATCTATCTGTCTAATCTATCTATCTATCTGTCTAATCTATCTATCTGTCTGTCTAATCTATCTATCTGTCTGTCTAATCTATCTGTCTATCTGTCTGTCTATCTATCTATCTGTCTGTCTATCTATCTGTCTATCTATCTGTCTGTCTATCTATCTGTCTGTCTATCTATCTGTCTGTCTATCTATCTGTCTATCTATCTATCTATCTATCTATCTATCTATCTATCTCATCTATCTATCTATCTATCTATCTTCTATCTATCTATATATCTGTCTATCTGTCTATCTGTCTATCTGTCTGTCTGTCTGTCTGTCTGTCTGTCTGTCTGTCTGTCTGTCTTCTGTCTGTCTGTCTGTCTGCTGTCTTTCTGCTGCTCTGTCTGTCTGTCTGTCTGTCTGTCTATCTATCTGTATCTGTCTTCTATCTATCTATCTATCTATCTATATCTTCGTCTTCTGTCTATCTGTCTATCTTCTATCTGTCTATCTGTCTTCTGTCTATCTGTCTGTCTGTCTGTCTGTCTGCTGCTGTCTGTCTGTCTGTCCATCCATTATTTCATACACCCATCCATTCATCCATTCATCCATCCATCTATGTATATGTCTGTCTGTCTATGCATTCATTTATCCTTCAATTCATCCATCTATTTATCCTTCAATTCATCCATCCGTTTATCCTTCAATTCATCCATCTATTTATCCTTCAATTCATTAATATCAATATATCAATCCATTCACTCATCCATACATCCATCTACCTATCTGTCCATCTACCTACCTATCATTCTATAGAAATATATACACATTTAACAATTCCATTGTCAAGGTTGACCTACCTGAAGTCACCTTGAAATATTGGAACAAAAGACATCACCCTAGGGCTATGTTGCTAAAACCCTTTGATCTCAGCTTATCTTGCACATCAGGTTGAACAAATGATGAAATCTTCAAGCAAGGGTTATCTTGTTGCTTGCATCTTCTTTTTATTTTCTTTTATCATCCCCTGTTACCGAGGGTATGATGCTCGCCTCTCGTTCTAAAGGTCCCAGGTTCGCTCCTCGTGAGCAATCTGAATATTTTCCAAAACTATCTCAGTGTGAAGATCAGTTCTAGTCTATCTCAGTGTAGATGAGATCGGGGTTCCTAGTCATATCTCAGTGTAGTGAGATCGAGTTCTAGTCATCTCAGTGTGTAGTCAGTTCCTAGTCATATCTCAGTGTGATGAGATCGAGTTCCTAGTCATATCTAGTGTAGATAGATCAGGTTCCTTCATATCTCAGTGTAGATGAGATCAGGTTCCTAGTCATATCTCAGTGTGGATGAGATCGAGTTCCTAGTCATATCTCAGTGTAGATGAGATCGAGTTCCTAGTCCTTTCGGAGACGGACTTTAAAACGTAGGTCCGTGTTCAACAAGCATAAAAAGAACCGCGACAGTTCCAAACCCAAGAAGAACAGGCTGAAGTGCTCCCGGGAAAATTCATTAAAAATAAAATGTAGATTTTCTTACATCGTCTCCATTCAATCTTATAAGAACTATTTTCTGGCCAAATACTATGTTACCAGTGTCAAACTTGAAGCACTATGTTACCAGTGTCAAACGCCAATACTATGTTCCCAGTGTCAAATTGACCAGCACTATGTTACCAGTGTCAAACATGGCCAATAACAGCAGCTAATGAGCGGAAAATCAAAACGACAGAGATGAGGTGTCTTGAAGAGGTTGCAGGTGTGACAATAAGAAAAAGAGCTGCAGGTGTGACAATAAGAGAAGAGCTGCAGGTGTGACAATAAGAGAAAAAGGGCTTGCAGGTGTGACAATAAGAGAAGAGCTGCAGGTGTGACAATAAGAGATAAAATTAGAAATGAAAAGCAGAAGAAGACTGGACATCCTCTACTTCAACCTCCTATCGACCACTCAACCACTCTGTTGATGTGTATATGATCCGGGGCCAAAAGGCGATTGTATGTTGTGCCAGTATGCGCCAACAAGTAGGAAGCCATCCGATTTCTGTGCTGCTTTGTATTTACTGGTAGCATCCCAGGCCTACATCAGTCGCCTCTTACGACATCCTTTTTAGGTCGTAGTGGTACTATTCTTTGCTTCCTTGCGGCCCCGGCACCACGATCGTAGACTGGATGTGAAACTAGTCATGAAATTCATAAAATAAAAAAGATTAAATGGTTTGGACACCTGACAAGAATGCCCTGGTATCCACCAAAGAGAGTCACACAAAAAAAGTTGAGTAAAAAAGCAAGAGGAAGACCACGAAAAAGATGGGCGACGACATCAAGAACAGTATTAAAATAATGAATAACAGCTTACTTCTTCTTCTTTGCGTTCGGTTTCATATGCTCGTCTAAATCATGAGATGGGTTGCCTCTATGAAGCTGCATTTCAGTTGGAGTTCTTCGAGAGTTCCCCATAGCTTGGTCTGTAAGCTTTGTTCATGAGGCCATGTTTCTTTCGTTGGTGATGTATGATGGACATGACTGCAGGATGTGTCTGGAGTCTGTGTTTTTGTCTGACATGCACACTGTGCAGTCTGGCAGTAACCCTTACAAAGTGCCAAAACAAGCACACACAAGATCACTACATGGATTTAAACTGCCCTTGTTTTTTTTATGTGTTAAGATTGGACACGGAACCTACGTTCCTGTCTGACATGCACAATGAAAAATTGTAAAACCTAGCCTTTGCCACTGCGAGAAGCGGACATGACGAAAAGGGGCACCTACTACAAGACTGACCTGCTTCAGGCATGAGAAACAAACCTGGGCGGAAAATATCGGCTAAATCAGAAGCTGTACGGAGGGACGACATTAAAACAACAGCAGAATTTAGGGGAAATCTGGTACATCAGTCTAAGGGGATCGCGAGAAGAGATAGAAAATCTCAAAAAAATATCCAGATGGCTCCAGAGGGGGCGAACCTGGTATCTTTAACACGAGAGACGACGCTTAATCTCTATGCCACAAAGACCCTAAAATTACGTGACATATTTATCTCTATTATCTTACCCCTTCTATAAAAGTAAATGTTTGAATAGAAAAAGCCTCCACTCAACATACAAGCTACATATTCTAGCTCAATAAGGGTTCGTAAACTGTTAAAGTACTAAAAAGGTTGTCCTCGTGGATGTATAGAACAACAGGGAAATCAGTCCTGTCATTTAGCAGACCTGGGTGTGGGAAGATAATTAACTAATATCACAGAACATCCTAAATTAGGAAGCAAAGTCATTAGAAAAAGTCAAACCAGACTGATAGTTGAAATGGTTTACATCAGCCATTAGCTATACATGTTAGCATTATTAAAGCTTTGTAGTTATTGCTAATATTATCGATATAATTATCGCTATTGTCCCGTCTCTTCGTTTAATTAGATGATGAGAGAAGATTGTTTGGAGGTTGGGAAGTGAGAGGTTGTGTTGTTACTGTGGAAATTGTGATATTGTACCCCGTGTGTTGCTGGGGTTTGCAAGGGAGCAAAGAATAGTAACGCTGCCACCTACAAGGCATGCCGAAAGAGGCGACTGAGGTAGAGGCCTGGGAAAGCTATCTTTGTAAAAAAAAACGTCCAGAAATTGGATATGTTGGCCTACTTTTGCATAACTGGCACAACATACAATCGCTCTTAGGCTTAGATCACATACGATCCAATGAGTGGTTTAAAAGTGGTCGATAAAGGAAAATTCGAAAAGTAGAACACATTGAAATTGACAATGCATAAATGCAGATAGGAATGAAGTAGTGATCATAAAGGCCGTTCTTCGAAATGATAACAGCCTCAGACGTGTATTGTTGCATTGTGTGGATGTGTGCGAAGGTGATTATAGAAACCAATTCCTCGAACACAATTCTCTACCATATTTGGGGCATAGATGATCAAGGTTAGACATGTGGCGCTGTTAGTTTGTCTTTTCCGCATCTCGTTTTTTCTGCTCCTCAGCAGTACGATGATTCTCTTTAGTCTTCCCCTTGTGTTCTGCAGCGCCCCCTTTGGAAAGGATTTCCATCGAGGTGTGTCTATTTTGAATCCCTTTAGATACACTTTAAGAGTGTTTTAAAACTGTATTTCAATCATCAAAAAACTGCAGATATTCATAAAGAGATGTTTACGTGAATAAAAGGGACGAGATGGTATTATAGGATTACAAACGAGGAACTCAGAGAAAGAACTAAGCAGATACCAGTGAAGAAGAGCTCAGGTAGAACGCTGACGATGGATAGGACATACATTGAAGACCGACTGGAAGCATTACAAGACAGACACTGTTTTGAAACCCACAAGGAAAGAGGAGTAGGTGAAGACCTAGACAGACCTGGAGAAGAGCTGGGCTGATATTAAAAGAGATAGGTAAAACATGGAAAGAATTGGAAGGGGTGGCAAGAGAGAGGAAGAGCTGGAAGAAGTTTGTTTGAAGACCTGTGCTCCGTTGGCAGTTGAAAGGTGAAGAAGAAACTGTATTTTAGAGACAAATTTAAGAGTGTTTTTAAAGCGGTTATTATCATTCAAATCCATGCAATGAGTCAAACCTCCATCTTTAAGTGCATTTAAATTATTTACAGTACCGTAAACTGACCACTAACTTTCTTCTTCTTTTGTCTTTCTCTGCTTTTTTTCTGCTAGGTGTAGCAGGTTTAACTGATGATCGGTTTCTGAGGTAGTGTACGCTCGGTCGCTTGATATGTTGTGTCCTTCTCTGCTTTTTTGCTGCTAGTGTAGCAGGTTTAACGATGATCGGTTTCGAGATATGACGCTCGGTGGCTTGATATGGGTGGTATTGTGGAGTTTTAAAATGTCTGCTCCATCAACCCATCTTTTCTTGGGTTTTCCCTTTCCTCTTTATGATTCCATTTCAGGTTGCAGCTCTTGCAACTGGTGTATTCAGGTTCAATCTCCAAGTGGCCAAACCATTTGAGCCTCTGTTTTTTAATAAATCTAATAGCAGGTGTTGTTCAGTGTTCTTCTAATTTCCTCATTTCTTATATGGTCTCTTCTTGTTTTTTTTACTGCTTTCCTCAAGCATCTCATTTCGCATGTGGGAATTTTCCTTTCTTGTTCTTTTGTCAAATGCCATGTTTGCCTCTGGTAGCACAACATTGGTATAAAAATTGCATTTATAATCGGTCTTTTAGTCTCTACTGGAATTGCTGGATGTTTCAAAATTCGTTAGACGACTAACGAATCACCAAAATTCAGAATCCGCATGCACACAACATTATCAAAATGTATTATAATTATCTGCATTAAAACTAAACAAAAACTATTACCACAATTCTAATATTATTTAATTCTATTTAAATCAACAATACTTTTGAAAAATAACACCAATTTAAAAATATCTAAACCACGATTATGTTTCAAGTATCGTATTACTCAACGATTACTCGACAAATATCGAATGCTTATACAATACAAACATAGTATAATTCATTGTTTAAGCACAACGGTATCGATTACTTTATTTAATAAATTATTACACCTTGGGAAAGGGAAATTTAAAGATTAATTACTTAAATTGCGAAATTGGAAGCCGGGATAAACAACGTTTGTTGTTGCTGGTTGATAAACGAGGTAACTTATCAGCTTGGATGATACGGTTATTAGTATCTCTGATAAATGTTATTAAAAACAGATGAATAATTGTTTAATTAGAACTGAAAATTTTAAGTTAAAGCAGACTTTGCAAATGTATCATCACAGTAAATGGACTGAGCTAAGACAATGCAGCAATTTAAATACCTTGGAGCAAGTGGCGGTTCGTCATTAAGGAGCAGTGGTCAGGCCCCACAAAAATAAGTGTAACGTGTATTTATTATTTTATACACTAAAAAATAACCTACCGAAACCATGATATTTCCCAAAAAAAATTTATGTCAGCCCTCTCCGCACCAACAAAAATGATCACGAGGCGCCACTGCCTCGGATCTTGGGAACATCAGATGCAGATCAAAAATAAAGAACAGAAAAATGGCCGGGAAAAAATCTTCCTGAAACGGAAGCATTATATGCAACAAAATCCTTGTCAAATTTCGATCAGAATGCAGGTTATACAGTGCTACATAGAACCAATACCGACATACGGATGCGAGTCATGGACAATGAACACATATGAAAAATCCTAGGGCACAGAGATGTGGTTTTTTTAGAAGAATGTAGAATCCATGGAATGTTAAAATGACTAATGTTGAGGTGTTGAATGAGATCAAACACAGAGAAAGCTTATCATCAATATAAGACAGAGACAGCTTATCATCAATATAAGACAGAGACAGCTTATCATCACTATAAGACAGAGACAGCTTATCATCACTATAAGACAGAGACAGCTTATCATCATATGAAGGGGCCTTTTCATCACTATAAGACAGGCAGCTTTAAACA
>JADZMA010002625.1:0-11493 GCA_020796225.1 Arion vulgaris
TGAGCCCCTTTTTAAGGAAACCCTTTTAGGCTCAGATCACACACAAAACGAGGGCATGGGGATGATTTTAAGAAGGAAACACTAAATAAGACCTGGGCTTAATAACCCCCAACAATACGATTAAAAATTTTAAAACCCAAAAACAACTGAAAAAACCCAAGTATTAAACATTTGTTTAATAAAGTAACTTTTCACACTGGATAAGTCTGGGATTAAAAAATAAATAATTTTTTGATATTTTTTAAAATTTTTTTCCATAACAATTATTTGAAATTTCCCTTTCAAATAGTTCAAATTGTTAAATATAGTCAATAAAAAAAGGGTTCCCCATGGGGTTTTTTCCTGCCCTTTATAATATTATTTCTGATATGAAAAAAAAATTGATTGTTTGGAACAGATAAATAAATGAGGCGGGGAAGTTTTTATACAAAAAAAACATTGTTTTACATTTCTGAATTCAAAATTTCAAAGATGTCCCTTTTAAAAATGGCTTTTATGAGAAAAATTTGTTATATTCTAATTTATAGTTGGAATGTAAAAAAATAAAATTTTGAATGATTATGGTTCAACAAGTGGGTAAACATAAAATTAATGACATGATTGGGGTTAAATGGGGAAATTAAAATTTAAAAGACCGGTTCAAAAAGGGGAAACATTAAATTAATGACTGTAGTTTTGTGAAAAAATCAAGTTAAAAATTATATTTAAAAAAGCTCATTTAAACGACTTTTTTTGGGTGTGTGGTCTCAGGATCAAAACCCCAGTTAGTGATATTTTTGGTTTGCTCTAGTGCCCAGCCAAAACCCAAAAAAAATTGAAATCAAGGCACTGGCGAGATAAAACCCCCATCATCTGAAAATTTTTCCCACCTTTTTAAAAAGAAAATGGGACCTAAAAAAATAATCCCCAGTTTCTGAAGATATGACAAAGGGGGTCTTTTTACTTGCTTTTTGATGGGGCAAATGAAAAAGGACAAATAAAAATTTAAAACAATTGCTGATGATTCCCAAAGAACTGTGCCCCCCTTTGGGGACCGCTATTTTGGGGGGGTTTTGGTCGTGGGGAGAGCCTGGAATTCAATGGTCAGGATACCAGGCACCACCTGTTTATTTTTATTTTTTTTATACCCCCGCAGAAAAAAATTCCCCCCCCGGTTGAACCGGGGTTCTCCCCCCTGGGGGCCCCACTTAATCCCCTTCAGAGACGCTCCTCTATCCCAAAGAATTGCAACAAAATAATGAACAAATAAACATTGTTGAAACAACAAAATAATAATTTTTTTGATCAATTAAAAAAATAAGTTAAAGGTTCCCCCTCAGATGGTTACTTTTACTACAACCCAAATATAACAATAAATAGTAAACAACTTCTGTATAACTGTTCTATATAAAACAGACAAAAAAAACCCAATTTTCCCAAGAACTCCCATACATATTGTATGCTCAAGAAACAAAGATTAGTAAATTAAAAACCCAAAAGTATTAATAGTAGTTGTATAAAATAAATTTTTTTCATTTCATTATCCCCGCTCGGTGGTCCCGGGGCCCCCGGGGAAACAAAAATAGTACCCCCAAAACCAAAAACCATGTAAAAAAGGCAACTAATGTATCCCTAGGGATTTTTGGCCTACTTTGGTTGCATAACTGGCACAACATAAAATTAAGCTTTTAGGCTCAGATCACATACAAATCACAAGGGGTTTAAAGTGTGATCGATATAGACGTTCAAAAAGAAGATTTCATTATTTTTTTCATTCGATTATATTTTTCTTTTTCTTTTAAAAACAAAACTTAAAACAACAAAACCAAAAAAAATTTAAAGCAAATTTAAAAATATAACCCAAATCTTAATCAGTTTAAAAAATAAAATATAAAAACAAAATATTTTTTAACATTGTGTTTTAAAAAGGGAAAATACAATTACTACTAATAAAGGGGCTCATGAGTCAGGCCCAGCCTCCCCAAGGTCCCAAACAGACTGATGCCATCTGGTATAACTCAAAATGGGACCTTAAAGTGGGGGGTTTTCTGTTTGTAAAAACCTGGGGTTTGTTGTACAAATTTGTGAAAAAGGGGACCGATTGGCACAGAAGGCGGATCACTACAACATAATTTAAATCAGGGGCCCCAACCCAATATAAAAGCATGTTGAAACCCTATGTTTGCCTAGGGTCTGTAAGGCCCTTTCAAATAACCCCCTTTCACCCAAAATACATACAAAAAAATGTGGTTTTTTAAGTTTTGATTATACTAATTCCCCAAAAGGGGGGTCCCAAAAAAATATCAAACGGGGAAGGAGGAACTTATAGTGGGAGTGGGGGCCCGGGGGGTGGGGGTTTTAAAAAATTTTTTCCAAAGTGGTGGGGAAAAAATTTGGGAACCTTCTTTCCCCAATAAAAAAAGATTTTCAATTTGATAAATACTATTAAAAACCTACTTTTTAATAAAACATAGGACATTTGAAACTGTTTTATAAACTTTTTAAGGGAACTTTCCACTTTTTAAAGGGTGTCAGAATGACAGGGAACTTTTAAAAAAAGGGTTTATAAATTTACGGGGATTCTAGTTGATTTATTTTTAAATAAATTTTTTAAATGAAAGGCTGCAAAGATGTTTTTCTAGAATTAATTTTTTCCCCAACAAAAAGGAAAATGTTTAAAGATTACGTAAAACATTTTTTTTGTTGCAACTTAAATGTTTTAAAAAGTAGTTTTCTAACATTGAAGAAAAACACTTTTTTTGGGCAAAAAGGGAAATAAAGACCTAGAGGCTTTGATTTAAAGGGATAGTTAAAACATGGAAAAAATTAAAAAAAGGGAGGCGTTTGTTGACCTTTCCCGTTAAAAGGAAAAAGAAGTTGCAAATCCAAAAATTAAAAATCATTCAAACTTGGTAATGTAGCAATAAAAACAAAGATCATAGAACTGTAACAGTATGATCTAAAAACCTTAGAATGAATAAAAAGTAATTAAAAAATATGTAAAATTGTTTTTATATAAAATCAATCGGGGTCACCGGTGGGGAATTTGGATCTAAACCCAAAAAGTATCTTCCCATAAATGGGCGCAATAGGCTGAAAAATTTCAAGGTTGGTGCCTATTCCAATATTAATACAAAAAAATATATAAAAAAAAATAAAAATAAATTTAAAAAAATTAAAAAGAAAATATATGAGAAATCAGGAAGGGAATTTAACTTTAGAACTCGGATAGGGGGAAAAAAAATATATTAATTGAAATTGTAAAATATTCTGTCTTGGGGAAAATTTCTAAATAAAGATTTGTAAAAATTCTTGATCTGAAAAAGATGAATTAAAGATAAGTCCAAAACCCAAAAGGAATAGTTTTTAAAAAAACTCAAATAAAACATAAATTGTTTTAAAATACCAAACATTAATCATAAATTTATCCAAAGTCACAACAATATATGCTGTAATTGGGAATAAGTGGAACTTTAAATTTTGCCATCCCCAACCTGGGGGTTTTAAAAAAACAAAATCAACATAGAAATTTCCCGGCTAAAATACAGTCCAAACTTGCAAGCATGAGGGTCACCCAGTGGATACTGCCCCTGTGGAAAACCGGGAAATGAAACCGACCGAACCAAAAAGTTTTGGTGGAACATGTCCTTACTACCACCAAAAAAAAAGGAGATTAAATCTAAAAACAAATCCCAACCCGATATTACTTAAAATGAGCAGTTTAAATTTGACTGCCCTTGAACGGAAAAAAAACCCAGCCACATTTACAAAATTGGTTGGTTTAAAATTGTCAGTGGAAACTCAGCGAACACATACTAGCCCCAAGAAGAACACTGAGGAACCCCACTGCAACAAACAACATTAAGCTACAACCTCTGTGGGCTACAAAAAGTGAATTTTATAAAAGAGAAACATTGAATATATAAAAATATTTAACACAAAAGAAAAAGGATTTACCAAAGTTAGAACTAAAAACCCATGAATACATCTTGGAAACAAAAAAATAATAAAAAATTTATCATAAATTTGAAGACAAAATCATAATATATCTTAAAACTTCAACAAATTTATTCATAAAAAATTAGAACAAAAACTGAATTTATCTTTTCAAATTTCAAAAAACTACAAATATCCCAAAACTTGAACCCATAAATTTTTTTCCCAAAAAACTTTCAAAAAAAACAATTTATAATTAAACTCTAACTAATTCATAAATTCTTTTTAAAAATTTGGCTGAAAAAAATTCATAAAAGTAATAAAATAGCAATATTTTTTTTACTAAAATTAAATTACATATTCATCAAAGTATTTCTATATAATTCATGAAAAATTTATTTTTTTACAATTCAAAAACAATTGGGAAAAAAGATTAGTAATGGGGGTAAAATAGGCAAAAAATTTAAAAAAAATTAGAAATAGAATTGGGAATGAGTTTAAAAAAATAAAAAAATATACAAGTGTGTTTTTTTGAAACACATTTCAATGTTTTTTTAACAATCACTCAAAATATAAACTGAAAATATTTTAAGATAACAGATCAACTAATGACTTAAGCCAAAAAGTTTATTAAAACAAAAATGGGGCTTGTTGTGATAGAGGGGTTTAATACCGAACTGGTTAGAGTCAAAAAATTGGGTTTTTTTTATGGGATAAACTTGAAAAATGGTTGTTTTTAAAAATGGCTGATTGTCGTTTTGGTTTCTGGGGCTAACTATTTTTTCGACATATACTCTCACTTCCCGGATCTCTTTTATTCTGTAAAAAATATGAAAATTATATTCAATTAATAAAAAATATTGACATAACATAGTGGGTTTGCCTTGTTTCATAAAGTATGGGCCCAGGATCAAAATCCAGAGTTACGGGGGGATTTTTGTGAATGATTCCGGTCAAACCAACCCCAAATAAAACCCGAAAAACACTAGATGAAAGGGGGTGATGTTGTTCCACCCTTAAGTTGGGGTTGGAAAAAAAACAGGCCCAAGCTGTTTTTATGGGATGTGATGTCTGGGAAAACATTCCCCCCTTTTTCCATCCTCCATTAAAAGCCATCCCAAAGTCCACACTTGCTCATGTACCTAAGGTTTATTAGATATCTTCTCTCTCACCCCAAAAACAACCTTCGGATCCCCCCCCTTTTCCCCCTTTTGTTCAAATGTTGGGGGCCCCATATCACATAAATGGCGAACCAGATTGATGCGTTGGTCTGTCCATACTTCCCAACGAGTTTTTCCCTTCTATCAAATTTTGAAAATGGTTCTTTATTTTTTATACTAGATCAAAGAAAAAGACTTTTGGGTTGGGAAATCACTTAATAAATCTAACAAAATCATGACCTGGTACAAATGGAAAAACATATAGATAAGAATATTAAGTTATATCTGCCCCTAAACAACATGGATGTTCTGGAAGATGTGATGATCTCAAGGTCAGTGTTTTTCCCGTCTGATGTTAAGACTTTCTTCTGAATGTCATTTAAAATGACATAATGCCACTCTTTATGTTGCCCCCAGTTTTAAGCAAGGGATTAAACTGGCCCCAAGGATCTTAATACAACCCATTTTTAATTTTATGAGAGGTAGGGGGGAGGAGAAGGAAAACTAACAAATCCTTTTTGGAAAGAAAAACGTGGCATACACAGGGCGTCCCCCGAAAGTAAAGAGTTTCTTTTTTAACCCCTTTTTAAAATGCAGAGTTTCCATTGCTTTTGACGGGGGTCTTTATTCAACCCCAGGAATAAATTTTTAAACTTTCCGCAGAGTTTAAACCAGAAAGGGGGGATCACCACACCCTGCCACAGACAATCACCTTAATTTAAAAAAATTTTATTTTTAAAAAGGGAAAAAGGAGGCGAAAGAGACATTAGCTGGGGCACCCTTTTATTTCTCTCTCCGATCGTTCTTACCCGCATCATTGATCGTGATATATAGACCCAAACATCAGAACGGATGTACGTGCACTGCCTTCAGTACCTATTGGAGCTCAGGTGCTTATCCTTCGTGCATGTTCGATTTCAACCAGCTTTACTGGTCGCTCTCATTAGCCTTTTGCGTATCCAGCCAAAACCCACAGGGCAGCAGGTTGCTATTTTTTTTCAGGGCAGCGGCCGTGGGCACCTGCCCCCCCGGCTGATGAGCGTCATTCCCCAAACTATACCCGCCTTGTTAATGGACTGCTTGGTTTGCCTCCCGATCGTTTTGGGCCGTTTTTATCATTCGATGTGATATAACCCCAAACATCAAGAACGGATGTACGTGCACTGCCTTCAGTACCTATTGGAGCTCAGGTGCTTATCCTTCGTGGCATGTTCGTTTCAACCAGCGTTACAGTTGCCTTCCGTTAGCCTTTGCGATCCAGCCAAACCCACAGGGCAGCAGGTTGCTATTTTTTCAGGGCAGCGCCTGAGCACCTGCCTCCCGGGCTGATGGCGCCATCTGCCCAACTATACCCGTCTTGTTAATGGACTGCGGTTTCCCTTACCGCCATTTTTGTGTACAGTTTGTTCGCTAGCCTTTGATTGTCCCCAATCAAACTACAAGGCAGCAGTAGTTCCCTCAGCAGAAACAAGCACGGCTTTACCTCTTGGGCTTTCCGAGTTCTGCACTCAGGTGGTCGCACACCCTCACCTGCCATGTTGCGTGCGAACCCTTTTTTTAAAAAAAATATTCCTGCCAAATTATTCTTGGGCCTGAAAAACCATCAATTTCTTTTGTTCTCGTAATATTCATGATTTACCATTAAAAGTTGAAGAGAAACTAAGACACATAAAAAGAGATGATGAATGTCAGTGTCTGGAACCAGAGCTGGCCAAGACCCTATCTGATCTACAAGTGATGACTCAATAGGCTGCATGGAAATTGTAACAGTCTGCATCACCACATACAGTCTAAGCAATTTTGAAAAAATGCTGTGCTGAAAAGATGTGTTTAGTCGGAAGGTGCAGATATCGATCGCAACTCAGCAGTAAACTGTGACATTTAACAAATGGCCTTTTCAAGGCAAAGAAGCACACACACAAAAATCTAATTAGTTATCGAGGTCCCATTAGAACTACATATGCATTAGAAAACTTTTGCTGAGTGGTTGATATGTTTATTTTTCCATTGCAGGTGTATGACAAATTCAGCTGCAGTTTTCTTCAGATTTTATGGAGAGTTATACTATTTTGTAGGTAAATGAAATTTTTTGGATCCAGAACACTGAGCTTTCAGCTCTTCGGCTCAGTGTCATGGACATGTGAACTCGGTTCCAGAACACCATAAATCTGGAGAACCCTTTGGGTTTTTCTGCCAGTCCAGTTGAAATACACTCACAGGGGATTGCCACCGTCAGCAACGCTACGAACAGCTGGGCAGGGGGGGAAAATTTTCTTTAAGATCATTCTAAAATAAATAAATAGATAGAAAAATAAATAAGCCCAGCGACTTATAGGGACCAATCAGTTGGCAAGTGGTTGGGACTTAATAAGAATGTAACCAAACTCCACTGTATACAGTCTTCTACAACAGAACATCAGGAAAGAAGGCAAAAGGAAGACCACAAAGATGGATGGGATGGCGCAGAATCCTGTCAAAAGCAAAATAACTATCACCTAGCACTATAGCAGCACAAGACAAAACGGAAAACAAGAAACACTGGGCAATAACATGGCAGCAGTGGGGCGACAAAAGAATGAAGAGAATTTAATAAACAACATACTGGAA
This sequence comes from Arion vulgaris, assembly GCA_020796225.1. NCBI lineage: Eukaryota > Metazoa > Mollusca > Gastropoda > Stylommatophora > Arionidae > Arion > Arion vulgaris. Next base: position 7,683 of record JADZMA010002625.1, read on the forward strand.
ACATTTTGTCCAAAGATGGTGGCTTATTGCTGGTTTCAGTTTTGGTATTCCATTCTGCTATTAGACCCATCCTGTGACAGTCCAGTTTGAGTTTCTCTTGTCTGGTTTCTTCTTATACTCTGTGAGAACAAGAGACAAACAATTCTCAGTAAATATATATCACAAATGTTCTCAGTAAATATATATATAACAAATGTTCTAGTAAATATATAAAAAATGTTCTCAGTAAATATATGCAAACGTTCCATAAATATATATAGCAACGTTCTCAGTAAATATATATATATAACAAATGTTCTCAGTAAATATATATGAATGTTCTAGTAATATATATAACAAAATGTTCTCCAGTAAATATATATATAACAAATGTTCTCAGTAAATTATATAACAAATGTTCTCAGTAAATATAAAAGCTAATGTTCTGCAAATATATATAACAAATGTTTCAGTAAATATATATAAAAATGTTCTCATTAAATATATATAAAAAATGTTTCAGTAAATATATATAGAAATGTTCTCATAAATATATATCTATAAATGTTCTCAGTAAATATATATATAAAAATGTTCTCAGTAATATATATATAGCAAATGTTCTCAGTAAATATACAAATTGGCATCAATAAGGCAACAAGCGTGGGGACAACATTAACTTTTAACCATTGCAGGTTTTTAAGGTTTTTGATATTTTGATGTCTGCTCTATATTTAGAAACATACAAATTCTTTGCATTGAAAATAGGCATGTTATATAGGGTTTGGGAAAGCTAATTGATGGGCTATCTGGATATGTGGTTTTAAATATGTGTGATGTAATTGATGATATCCGTGACCTACTTATGAAAAGTCTAAAAATAGATTTTCTACAAATGACAAATAATTTTACAATCAAAAAGAAGAAAAAAAAAAAGTATGAGAAATATAATGAAATCTTTTATTACAGTCTTTTAGAATATTCATTTATCCAGGACATATCTGAAATTAAAACATGTTTGGACAATATAAAAGGGCAGTAATCATAAAATTTCAGACATGCATATTTTCTATTTTAAAAAAAAAAGTCAATAAAAAGACATACAAGAAAAATGACGTAATTGGTCTATAAGCCCCCATAAAGACTAACATTATGGGTATGATACATAAACATTAAATAGGTATATAATTTCTAACCATAGCAAGTAAAAGATATTATTGAACAAAAATATGAGTAAACAATGATATGTGATATACAAAATAGACAGGAAAAAGTTATCTGCATCTTGCAAACATACTAAGAACCAGGCACAGAACGTTCATCTGACCCAGAATGTTCATCAACCAGACAATTTCTTATCTGATTAAAACAGAAACTTTTTTTTACAAATCTGACAAAAAACTTTTGATTTCTTTCAACTTTCTAATCCTATATCTAACACAATTTTTTGAGTTTTTCTAAGACCAGGTACTATTTGAGAACATTTTTACTTCTATTATCCAGCAAGGGAACTTGAATGTCTTTATCAAAGTTAGCTAGCTCTTTAATTAACTCTATAAAAAATCTAATGCTATTTTCCTTCGGTCTGACCGGTCCGAATATCCTGATGTTGGGCTGTTTTCCCTGAAATAGTCTTGCTAAAGTCTTCACCTTAATAAATCTACAAATAAATGAAAGAATATAAAAATTATCCATAAAAATTTGATACCTTGCTGGAAAATAGATCTACATAATTTATAAACAACATCGATCCAATCCTTGATTTGAGAGCTCGTCTTCCCGTATAAACATCAAATTATATGTATACCCCGTTATTGAATTCAACCACCCATAATTTCATCCCACTTAGTTGTTATCCTTGATGTACTGTCAAAACCCTACTTCCCTTATTCTTAACCATTCTCTCATCTACACTAATACACCATGCTGCCAAAACTTCATACATTTCACCCTAAGAAAATCATGACAACCTAACTTTTTAGTTTGTCGTAGCTGCTCGTTTCAGGATTGAGATTTTCAAGAATGCTTGAATTATTTTATCAGTTTTATAGGCAAAGCCTAGCCACAAACCATGAAAGAGTTGCTTATAGACCAATATAATCGCATTTGGAGCCTGTATAGACTCAGTACATGAGCAGCCCAAACAAATTTAAGTTCCTCTTCATGTGGTCTGTCCATGTACCATATGATATTTTGTGTGCCTGTTGAGTTTTGTTGGGTTGGGTAAAATTGCACATTTGCTGCAACAATTCTGTACAAAATACAGCTTGAAGAAGCTTACTGTAGATGAGAAAAAAAGATTTTTAAAAACATTATATTGAATTATTTTAGTTAAAATAACTGACTGGGAATTCAGAATAAAAACCCTGCAATACTACTTTACAAAAGCAAAAGCAGTTAACACAATGTGAATAACATGAACAACAGTTGTCGTTTACATACATTAAATCAGTCATAAAACTTATCAATCAAAAATCAGTCATAATGCACTTATCAATAAATCTTTTCCATACTGTAAGATGAAAAATTGCCATGAGAAAAATGCCATACACCCCTATTGTTAAAATTATTCAGGGTAGATACTCCCGAGGATCGTTTCTTTTTTGACATCGGGCAGATGCGACCAGAGCCTTGCAGGTCAAAGGTGGCAATGTATCTTCTGGACACAGTAAAGGATTGTCGTAGGACTGGTCATGTCCTACAGGGCTTGAAAAAAATAGAAACAAATATAATTGTTAGCATATAGGAATAAGTAAATAATTTTAAATTCATCAACCACATAGTGTAGGAACATTGCATCTGACCTGAAAATCACAAAAAAACGTGGAAATAAACAAGATCTAACAAGTACAATAGCGTAAAAAAAGAAGCCTGTATCTTGAATAACAAATTATAGCTTTCTCCTAGCAACAGTTCTAAGCATATTAAATATCAATAATTATTTTTTCTAGCATTTATAAATTTATAACTCATCAACATTGCTAATTTATTTAACAAGACAACATATTATTATCACAGAATCCACCATAGCCCCATAACAAAAAACAATGTTAGTTTCAGTTTCACATAGGTAAGTCTAATGGAAAACGTAACTCCTACCTGTTCAATGCGACAGTGTTCAGGATATTTTGTTATATTTTCCATCCCTCGGATATGTCAACTTCTGATGTTAATAAATTTGAAGATTCACTGTTGTCTTCATCAGGACAGTAATTGGGTTTTAAAATCCATTTAATTAAAAATATTTCGATTTTGGCTGGAGGTTGAAACGAGTCAATACTATTTTGACAAAATGGCGAGTTCAAATGTGCGGTTAGAAAATAAGGTCTTCAAACAACAGATTAGACATCACAAATATATAATATATTTTTTTTCAATTATTTATGAAATTATCATATGTTTTGCATTAGATAACATAACTTATATGAATTTAAATGTAAAATTAATACAAAATTACGGCCACTGAAATAAGATGTCATTCGGCTAACTTTTCGAGTTTTTCATATCCAGAATGTTACGGACTTAAGAATGCAGAAGACCAGACACCCACATGTAGCTTTGAAACATAATCTTGGGCAAGTGGTAGTGGACACCAGAGACATACTGTAGACAAAGAATAGGGGAAAGAACTGGAATGAACTAGCTGGTTTGCTCAAGACAGATCTGGTTTAGGAAATGTGTTGATGCCTATACATCAAGAGGAGTTGAGGGGGAGCAAAATTACTAAAGTCAATGTAAGAGTAAAAATCATTGTCAAACACAGCTGGTTGTTTGTAATTTCTATAGTAAACACACTGAATAGATAAGAAATTTTAATATCTAATAGAAAATC
>JADZMA010002626.1:0-11480 GCA_020796225.1 Arion vulgaris
AAAGAGGGACACAAAGATGGGTTCTCACGCTGGTTCGAAACGGTATTCCGATGAAACAAACGGAAGTGATAACTGGACCCGGCGCCGCGAATCGTACGCCCTATCAGTGACAATACGTTCTCTGTACAATCTATACTGCCCAAATGATATCTCGCTCTTGTGGCGATATATAAAAACGCATGCATGGTGGTCGGTGATTTCAACAGCCATTAAAAAAGGTGGGGCTCCTTGGAGAAAAACGGGTAGAGGCGTAGAAGTGGAAGACTGGGAGATGAGAACAACCTTTTTCCTTATCAATCCCCCAGACGATCCCCCCCTTCTACTCGAGAAGGTGGCATACGACAGCATCCCCGATCTGGCCTTCGCAACAAGCGACCTCTCTACAAAACCACGAGCTTGAACGGATAGAGACTACTACATCGAACCTAACTAGGAACTTAGACGTCTACCCAGACGTATGACGGCCACCACCTGATGGATGCTGCAACCGTGTTCAAGTCGTTCCATATCTGACAGGAAAGGACTGAACCTTATTATCATCATCCAGTGATTATCCAAATTGGTTCCATCTAATTTGAACAATTTTACTACTTAAATGGAAGAGTGTATTATAACAATCAAATTTGTGATGACAGTTTAAAAAAAACGATTATTGCTGTGAATATTTCTAAGGTTAAATTGATATATGTATAGCCTGAGTTCATTATTAAATAATTTATCCATCTTGTTGCTAATTGATCACAACGGTGTTAGGTTAGTTTTATTCACTAACATCTTAGTTTGTAGTCAGACAGAAGTGTGGAAAGTGTTAGATTAGTTGTGTTCATTAACATCTTATTTTGTATAAGACAGAAGTGTGGAAAGTGTTAGGTTAGTTGTATTCATTAACATCTTATTTTGTAGTAAGACAGAAGTGTGGAAAGTGTTAGGTTAGTTGTATTCATTAACATCTTAGTTTGTAGTAAGACAGAAGTGGGGAAAAAGTGTTAGGTTAAGTGTGTTCATTAACATCTTAGTTTGTAGTAAGACAGAAGTGTGGAAAGTGTTAGGTTAGTTGTATTCACTAACATCTTAGTTTGTAATAAGACAGAAGTGTGGAAAGTGTTAGGTTAGTTGTATTCACTAACATCTTAGTTTGTAGTAAGACAAAAGTGTGGAAAGTGTTAGGTTAGTTGTGTTCATTAACATCTTAGTTTGTAGTAAGACAGAAGTGTGGAAAGTGTTAGGTTAGTTGTATTCATTAACATCTTATTTTGTAGTAAGACAGAAGTGTGAAGTGTTAGGTTAGTTGTGCTCATTAACATCTTAGTTTGTAGTAAGACAGAAGTGTGGAAAGTGTTAAGTTAGTTGTATTCACTAACATCTTAGTTTGTAGTCAGACAGAAGTGTGGAAAGTGTTAAGTTAGTTGTATTCACTAACATCTTAGTTTGTATAAGACAAAGTGTGGAAAGTGTTAGGTTGTTGTATTCCAACTTTAGTTTGTAGTAAGACAGAAGTGTGGAAAGTGTTAGGTTAGTTGTGTTCATTAACATCTTAGTTTGTAGTCAGACAGAAGTGTGGAAAGTGTTAGATTAGTTATGTTCATTAACATCTTAGTTTGTAGAAAGACAGAAGTGTGGAAAGTGTTAGGTTAGTTGTGTTCATTAACATCTTAGTTTAGTCAGACAGAAGTGTGGAAAGTGTTAGATTAGTTATTTCATTAACATCTTGGTTGTAGTCAGACAGAAGTGTGGAAAGTGTTAGATTAGTTTGTTCATTAATCTTGGTTTGTAGAAAGACAGAAGTGTGGAAAGTGTTAGGTTAGTTGTATTCATTAACATCTTAGTTTGTAGTAAGACAGAAGTGTGGAAAGTGTTAGGTTAGTTGTATTCACTAACATCTTGGTTTTGTAGTCAGACGAAGTGTGGAAAGTGTTAGGTTAGTTATGTTCATTAAACATCTTAGTTTGTAGTAAGACAGAAGTGTGGAAAGGGTGTTAGGTTAGCTGTATTCATTAACATCTTAGTTTGTAGTAAGACAGAAGTGTGGAAAGTGTTAGGTTAGTTGTGCTCATTAACATCTTAGTTTGTAGTAAGACAGAAGTGTGGAAAGTTTTAGGTTAGTTGTATTCATTAACATCTTAGTTTGTAGTCAGACAGAAGTGTGGAAAGTGTTAAGTTAGTTGTATTACTAACATCTTGGTTTTAGTAAGACAGAAGTGTGGAAAGTGTTAGGTTAGTTGTATTCACTAACATCTTAGTTTGTAGTAAGACAGAAGTGTGGAAAGTGTTAAGTTAGTTGTGTTCATTAACATCTTAGTTTGTAGTAAGACAGAAGTGTGGAAAGTTTGGGTTAGTTGTATTCCTAACATCTTGGTTTGTAGAAAGACAGGAAGGGGGAAAGTGTTGGTTGTTATGTTCATTAACATCTTGGTTTGTAGTAAGACAGAAGTGTTGGAAAGTGTTAGGTTAGTTGTATTCACTAACATCTTAGTTTGTAGTAAGACAAAAGTGTGGAAAGTGTTAGGTTAGTTGTGTTCATTAACATCTTTTTTGTAGTCAGACAGAAGTGTGGAAAGTGTTAGGTTAGTTATGTTCATTAACATTTTAGTTTGTAGTAAGACAGAAGTGTGGAAAGAGTGATGTTATTTTTTAAATCAAGAATATAATACTGTGGATTTTCCCGAGCCTTTCTTTCGGTCAACCCATTTTCCTCTTGTCTTATTGTTTTTTTTTGTTTTTTTGGGGGTGAACGGGGAAACTAAAAATGCTCAGGACGTGTGAGTGTTTTATGAAGCGCCATTCTGGCTGTGAACGATATTGACTAACGGCGACGAATGTCCTCCTAAACACGCGATCTCCATTGAGAGGCCAGAGAAAAAATTTTCCCACGTTAGAGACCGGCTATACTGCAGTCATACAGCTAATCGGCACATGGACACCCACAATAAGCTTGGTTTGATTCGCTTGAAACATCACTCTATACAGGGTCGTGCCGTGCTATGATATAGAGAGGCGGTCGCATCAGGCGATACCGAAAAGGGGGGCATACGCAGCGAAATCAAAATTACAATGAAAGGTTATTTAGAAAAATCTGGCGGCTTTATCCTTAAGTGGGCAGTACTAGTAGGGATTGGGTGCCGTTAGTAAAACAATCATTAAAACTTCAATTTTAAAGATTTTGATCCCATATTTTCAGATGTATTTAACAAACCATTAAGCCATGTACAAAAGTAATTGTTACTGTGGTTTCTTATATACAAGAAGGTAAATGAGAATTTCGACATGAAAAATTATTTTAGGCATATGCAAAATACAGGTCCCCCCTTTTTACAATTTTTTGTGAAGTGATAAAGTAAAATTCATTCAAATTAAACAGCATACAAAGTTTTTGTGTGATTTTGGAAAATACTATGGAAAACGGTATATCTTTAATAGATTTTATTGTTTGACCACCTGAAAATTATCTTTTTATGGTTTTAAAATTGTCTAATGTGAAAAACATAATAATTAATGTAATTAAGGTATTGGAATGCCCCTTTGTATACCCTATAGACAGTTCTAATGTAAACAGACATGCAAAATTACATGCTGATTGGTTAATATTTGACAAATTTATGATGTAAAAATTATTATGTTTTAATTTCGAAAAAAATCGAAAATCATATATCAAAGAAGATTTCATAATCTTTAGGTCATCATAACTGAAAACTATTTAAACAATTCTAAAATTTAAAAGAAATGTGTCCACAATTCATTAACCTTTAATTAGATACCAAGTACATCGTGAAATTTAAGAATCACATTTTTCGTTTTTCCATGCTAGCACTTTCGGTATTCCATGCTTAAGGGGGCATTTCGAAAATTTATCAATGAGAAAATATACCGCACTCTAAATACAACAAAATGTTAACATTACGTCCCCTAGCTACGTAACTTATTTTTTTCACTTTGTTTTTGTAAAGTCAGATAGAAAAGAAAAAATTTCCCTACCAAGTCAATATAAAGTAAGAAACTAAACATATGTCCATGTCAGTAAGTTTCTCATTGAACAAACAGCAACTTGTTATGTCTGTGTACTTGAAGGTTTGTTCCCCAGCAACATAAATAATAAAGTTACCTATACAGTTAATACACACCAGCAATGTTCTTACTAGCTCTAGTATAACTTTCAGAGATATCCTTCTCTAAAACTGGAATCCTACTAACAAAAAGAATCAAAACCCAAATCCACTACAGAAAATATACAGAATACAAACACTGAGTAAAGTTTTTGTTGTTTTTGTTATTGTTTTGTTGGAGGATAACTTGTTATTGTTAGTGTCTTTACCAGATGTTAGTTGTCTGCGCCTGTTGGTAATTATACGGACCTGTACTCCAATCAAACAGAACCGAGAGATAGAAACAATGGGTACGATTCCTGTCATATAATTCATAGATCTACAAATAGACTGAACCATCCGTTTCTTATGTCCTCTCCATACCGTTATATAAACAAATCTACCCATTAAAAAGCACACGGGTTGTTTGCTTAAACTCTATGCAAAGTACATTATCATAAATAAAACAAACAAAAATTAAAATCACAAACAAGATATCACGCAAATATTCTCAGAGGGGTGACTATCAAATGAACTTTAAATGGAATAAATATTGATAATAAACGCTCTCCTGTTATCAAGACTGGAATAAGAAGAGAACAATTCCCTCCAATGTAACAAGCGCATGCAAAAAATATATACAAGATATAACATAAATAATTAGCAGTTTCAGAGAACATGAACGCTGGAGGGAAAGTTTCCTGCCATAATGTGATGAAAAAAATTGTTAAGACCAACGAGGAAACAACATCAGAAAAAGCCAAAGCGACAAGCAGAATGTTTGAATATTTCTTGAATCCATGTCGAGTCAATACAACAATACGATCAATTCCAACTTCCCCAAACTTATACATGGATATATCCGAGTTGAACGCCCATTCTATTTCATTAACTTGTTCTTCACTGAGAAAAAAGTAATAACTGGATAAGATTTTAACTGTAGTTATCACAGTCTCGTTCGTCAACATCTTATCTTTGTGTAATCTAGTTTTCTCTGTCAGGAAAAGTGAGTTTAGTTAGAATATATTTTTCTGTTATACACTTTATGTAGTAACAAAAAATTATATAGCGCTTTTCAATGTGTTTCGTATGAAGTACAGATCAAAGCCAAACTCTAACGTCTACCTGATAATTTATTAATATTATAATTTATTACATACAGTGTTATCTACTTTATCATAGTTCATGACCTTTCATAAATCAAGACAATAACAGAATGGACGTTGTAATTAATCTATAACCCGTAATCTCGTCGCGAGACAAAATATCAACTAGGACATACCATTTGATGTCGACATTCGATAAATTGTCAGAGATTTCTGTAAACGTAGATTAAATAGACATGTAACCATAAATCATGCTCTGTAAAAACGATTAGTCTGTTGTTTAAATAATTATCTGTACAATTTCCTGCATTATTTCTCACACTTTCTCAGTGTTTTAGTGACATTGATTTCTCTGAATTTGTTAATTTCCCGATTGAAAGATTATTTTCCCTGACTCTGAGAAGTTTTGGTATTAAATTCAATCGCCAGTTTGCAACATTGAAAAACAGTAGGAAGCTTCAATGAAGGGTCAAAGAAATTAGGAAGATGGTGGAGAAATCGTCTAACAGCACATTAATAACATTTTTGAAACATATTTCTTTTGATGCAGGGACAAATAATAATTCATGATTTATCACGAAACAATTTGGTATAACATATATTCATTAACAAGTGTGACGAAGTGCACAACATTCAAAGCGGCATAATCATGAAATTATGCAGTTAATCGGATACACTAAGTTGTCTGTATAAATCGTTACACTTGTAAATTATGATTCTCTATGAATATGATAAAGCGGAAATGTGACAAGATGTCCCTGTTATCAAAGAAATGTCAAAATAAAGCAATAAGTAATGCGATAATTCCTGTAGGGGAATTCCTTTTATTCATCACGGTTTCCTATTTACTGAACTTTCTATATAATACCGCCATTAATCGTTCTGTGGCGGTCGGGTCTGGTGTGGAGAAGACAGGACAGAAGCACGTCATACAGTGGTAACTGACTCAACAGGTTTACAGAAAATGTTGAAACTTCATGCTAGTTTCTTTAAACTTGCTTCTTCTTCTCGAGTTGTCTTATGTTTAACAAAACGTGTTTCTTCTTCTCGAGTTGTCTTATGTCTAACAAAACTTGTATCTAAATATTTATAAACAATATAAAACTGGAAAAGATCAGTTGTATTAATATTATTAAACTATTCAATTAACTATGATAGAAGATATTTTGTGTATAATTTTATTTTTGGTTTTTTTTTTGTTAATATGTTCATTATTAAGTTTTGTTATTTTATAAATTTTTCGCAAGAAAAAAAAATGTTTATTTGTTAAATTGATATAATAAAAATGTTTGAATTATCTAAAAAATGAGAAAAAAAAAAAACACAAACACTGAGCCACTAAGGAAAACAGAAATCAGACAACAAACACTGTAGCCACTTTTAAAGTAACACAGTGACTCAGACAACAAACACTGTACCCACTAAGTAAGTAAACAATAAATCAGACAACAAACACTGTACCCATAAGGGAAGTAAACATGAATCAGACAAAAACACTGTAATATTGAAGCAACCAGTACTCAGACAACAAACACAATATGAAAAAACAAATACATCAACAAAAAAATAAATTTTTATGTCGGGTTTAAGGAAACCCAAAATGTTACCCCGGGAAATGAAAATATTGACGGGGCGGACGGGAGGGCAAAAGGGTTTTAAAACTTGTATCAAAATGTTTATAAACAACATCACAGGGAAAGTCAGTTTTTAAATTATTAAACATTTAATTAACTATGATAGAAGATATTTTTTATATTTATTTGTGTTTTTGTTTGCTGGTTTGTTAATATGTGCATTATTTTTTTTCAATATTTATAATTTTTCAGAATCATTCATTTTGTTGTTGTTGAAATTGTAATAATAAAATGTTTGAACCTTTAGAAAAGGAAAAGAAACGAAACAAACAAGGGAAAAGAACACAATGACACGCAAAAAACTGAATGTTTATGAAGGGTTTAGGTAAACAAAATTTGTTTCCCAAAAAAAAATTACATGCTGGCGACTAATAACGAGATACCCAAAAAAAAGTTTCACAAATTAAAATAACATATTAATACGTCCAGAAATGCGGAAAAAACCAAACATTCACCCCCAAAAAAAAATAAATAAATTAAAAAAAAAGGGGGGAAAAGATTTGTTTAAATGAACGATCCCAAAAGAACTTTTATCGAATAGGTTTAGGGATGCGATCACTAATTTGGGAGCCCCAAAAGCAATTTTTTAACCCCAAAACACCTGGGAGACAAAACCTTTTTGGGAGCCCCAAAACATTTTAGGCACCAAACCAATTGGAAGACCAAAACATTTATGGAGGAAAACACATCTGTAACACAAAACACATCTGTTGAACAAAACACATCTGTGGAAGTTCAAAAACAGAGGGAGCAAAAAACACATTTGTGGAACACCAAACCCCATCTGTGGAGCAAAAACAATTTGTAAAGATCAAAACACAGTGTTAATAAAACCCCTTATTTTTGACCCCCTTGTTTGTAGAACATAAAACACAACCCAGGTATCAGAAAGAAGAATTAATTTTAAGAACAGAATAAAAAGATGGAAAGATGTAAAAAAAAAAACAAGATGGATAAGAGTGAAGAATAAAAACGATGTAAACTTAACGGGACAAAAAGATGTTGACCTGACCAACGAAGAACAACCTGCCCTGTTATTTTAAAAAATTATGTACAAGAAAAACCCAGAATAAAATAATGATGAGAATTTGTTTTATAAATTTAATTAGGTTTTTTTTAATTTGAATTTTTCCCCGATCTTATTGTTATATTTATCGATGCATCTAAGGATTTTCTTATGTTAGAAAGTATTTGAAACTCTGTTATGAGAAAATTGTGTAGGGAAAGTTCGAATAATAATTATTAATTGTGTACACTTTATGTAAATAATATTTGATATCAACACAACATTTTGGTCAATAGTCCAACTTTGTGCAAAACATTTGATATCAACAAAACCTTTTAATAGTTCAACTTTTTAATAAATTTGATATCAACACAAACTTGTGTCAATAGCCCAAACTTGTGTAAAGTAACATTTGATATCAACACAACACTTGTGTCAATAGTTCAATTTTTGTGTAAATAACATTTGATACAACACAAACTTGTGTCAATGCCCAACTCGTCTCACATTGAATAGACTTTTTTAAAAATAGTTTAATATTTTCCCTTTAGTTTATTTATGTTAAGTTTGTTATAAATTGTTTAATGTAAAAATTCATTTTTATTTGATAATATTGTAATTTTTCAGTTGTTAAAAAAATTTTTTACTTTTTTAAAGAACATTGGAAAATACAGAAGATAGAGACAAACATGACTACAAAACAATAAAAAAACCCGTGCATGATACTTGTATTTTAAGTATTTTTTTAATAACGACTATATGATTGTTTGACTGAAAATGTTTGATGTTTGATGTCAAATATGTATTGTTTATTGATGTGATGTTATATTTGATATGGAACATTATTCATGTAATGTATGTATGTTGCTTATTTTTTCGAAGTGTTTTTATTTGATATGTCATATGTATGGCTTATATAAAATTTTATATGTCATTATATGACAAAAAAATCTGTTTTATATGTGGTGATAAAGGTGACGTGTGTTTATTGTTATGTTGAGGATATCTTTATCGGGCATGTCCATTTGCTGATCTCCCCCCCGCATTTTATCAATGGTTTTTAAACCATCGGTTCCCCAAACTTTTGGCCCACGCCCACTTTGTAAAAAAACTTTTTAACGCCCTTCCACATTATAACAGTTTGCCAACGCCCACCTCCCCCATATATAAGCCCTATTTTTTTTGACATCGAAAATCGATATATATATACTGTCAAAACAATTTTTTTAAAGATTTATGAGAAATAGAAAATCGATGAAAAGATGGATCGTGTTTAAAAAGGGGGCATAAGATTAATTAAAATACAGTAATCAAATTTTAAATGATTATTCAATCGCAAAATCACGAAATTATTTATTTTAAAAAAATTTATTATTAATTTCTTCTTTGAAACCTACCCCAATCGCCTAACCCCATCAAATTCTTCTAACCCATATCGCCCCCAAAAGCTTAGGATGGGGGTATTTTACTTAAACTGGTTTATAACTCCCTTCTTTATATTGATGTATTTCGATTTTCTTCAAGGTTTTTTTCCTTTACGCAACTAGGTATGATAACTTGCCAACTAAAATAGAGATTACCCTTTTTATGGATTCCTGTGTTTGCCGGGGCACAGGGAACGAATTGTAATGCGCCCTCAGGATGTCGAAGGGCGACAGGTGGGGTCCGCCCCGGGTTGCGGGGGGCCAAATGGGAAAGAATAGAAACGATGTCACCCGTCCGGGTTGTCGTAAGAGGGACGAAGGGGGGTATTCTATTCCTCGCCCCATAGACAAATTTCAAAACTTTCAACAAAATGGGGAAAAGGGAAATATAAAAAAACCTAATCATCCGAACCAGGGGGAAAATCCACAACAAGAGGGCAAAAAGATTTTCCCGAAAATCAGGGCCGATGATGCCGATTAACTTTTTTTCCCGTCGGGAAAAATACCCGTTTGGGTTTTTGGGAAAGTGAGAAGTTGCTTTAAAGATAAAAAAAATATCTAGATGAGCTGGCAGGTGAATAAAGAAAGCAGAAAAGAGAAATATGAGATCAGATGAGTTGGGAGGTAATCAGAAGAAAGAAAAGAGAAAAAGAGGGGTTTGATAATATCACAAGGAAGCTAAAAGGAAGTAAAACAATCAAGTGGCCCATAAAAAGAAAAGGGGGAAAGTAATTAGCAATACTAAAGAACAAAAAAAGATAAAAAAATTTTTAAGGAATAGGGCAAAGAAGGTCTACCTTGAGCCCACTGAAGAGGGGCCAAATTAACCAAAAAGACCACGTAAAAAAAAAAGGAAGGCCAAAAAAACTTAAAGGATAGAAAAGCAGCGGGGCCACTTTTTTTGGTTTTTTTTAACATTTTAATATAAGAAATTAAGTCTGATCTGTGTTATTTTTCATTTTAATAAAATAAATTAAGTCTAGATCTTTTTTTTTTAACATTTTTAAAAAAAATAAATTAAATCTAGACTGTGTTTTGTTTAAATTTTAAATAAGAAATTAACCAAACTGTGTTATTGTTTAACATTTTTAAAAAGAAAATTGTTAGGTCTTGTTATTGTTTAAATTTTTAAAATAAAAAAAGTTGATTTTTATTGTTTAACATTTTATAAGAAATTAAGATAGATCTGTGTTATTGTTTAAAATTTTAATATAAGAAATTAAGACTGACTGTGTTATTGTTTTAAATTTTTTTATAAGAAATTAAATCAGATCGGGTTTTTGTTTAAATTTTAATATAAGAATTTTTATAAAGACAACTTAGTTGGGAAAATGGGGGGTCATTGATTACCTACGCAACATTTGGAAATTAAAAGAATTATAACTATAAATTTAGATATATAATCTAATATATTTCTTTTGGGTACTTATTTTTGGAATATGAGCGTTATTTTTAAAATTTGTTTTTTCAAAGGGCAATTTACAAAACAAAAATAAACAACTGATAAAACACTGACGGTATTTTTTTCAACAAACAATAGAAAATGTAACGTTTTTAAATATCTTTTTCCCGTGAAAATGGAAAGGGTTGAGGAAAAAAGAAGAAAAAATGCTTACAAAAATTAAAAAATAAAAATTGGCAAATGAAAGCAAAAATGTATAAGGCGCATATTTTTTACTGCGTTTGGTGACGCATTGACTTCATCAAGACAAAGGGTTAAACCCCTTTTATTTCAAAACAAAAAAAATTCTTTTTTTTTATGTTTTTTGTGACGCCACAAAAAGACGGGGGGAAGACTTTGGCCTTGTTCTTACCATCCCAACGCTAGCCATCAAATTTTCGTGACACAACCCAATTTTGAAGGCCTGATGTGAAAAAAAATCGGAACTATAAGCATTACAAAAGACCTATGTAAAATATTATAAAGTTGATCATACAAAAAAAAAATGTACAAAATAACAGAACATTGTACAATGATGGGTTTGAACTTTTTAAGTGACCACTTGTTAATGTAGCCAGGACATATCAGAAACAGATCATCTACTACCACGTAACTATTGTCATATGATGTCATACAAACATTAAAAATACTACCACGTAACATTGTCAAGATGTCATGTAAACAAGTCATATACCATGAACAATTGTCATAGAATATGTAACAGGCATATACTACCAGTAAAATTGTCATATGAAGTCATGTGAACAGGCAATACTAAAGGAACAAGTAC
>JADZMA010002627.1:0-11480 GCA_020796225.1 Arion vulgaris
GCACTTGCGACCTCTTGACTCAACGCATTACATTCCTATGCTTCTTAGTACTGTCTTATCTCGTGCTTTGTTATCTATATGTGTGTTTGCTCCATATATGTGTCATTTATCCACTATATTGTTTATTGTTCCTCTCCTTTCCACTTTCGGTTTTTGTGTTGCACTCATTTCGTTGTTCGTTTTTATTCCCATATTTTCATCAGATAGGTTTATGTTTCCACATGTAATCGTCCATTTGTAGTGTTCCTCGAAATTCGTCATTCTTGTTGTATTGTTTGCTTGAAAAAGGGCCCTTTTTGGTCGAAACGTTGCTGTTTATCGTCACTGTTTATGTATTTTGTAAAACTGTAGTACTTTGTTTTACGTGTTTACCTATTTTTCCAAGTTTTACTGCAGTCTCCACCTTTTCGATAATTATAGCCTAGCTCAGCGTTTGCTAAACTGTGGTCTGCGAGGTACTCACATGGGATCCTCACGCGATTGCAAAAATATTATGATCTTTGGCATTTCAAACAACAAAATAAATTTGTTAAACATATATAAAAACAGTGGTAAACTAGTACCGTTGTGAAATCAAAGAACTCAGATCAGACCGGAGTCTAAATGTCTGACAGAACAAAATGAAAGATCGTTTGAAGTTTCCCACAGTCTGAGAAATTGGAGCCAGCTTGACTGTTGGTGGTGTGGTGTAATAATAACTCTGTTGCTACAAGATTTTCATATATAGAAACTGTTGAGGGTCTGTGGCAGCAAAATGTATTTAAAAGAGGGATGCGCGGTAATGCAAAGTTTAGAAACCGCTGGCTTAGCAAATCACTAATTTATTAAAATAATCATTTCAAAGAATTGTCGTATTTGTCAAATTTTCTTCACCTTTTAGCTCCCACCGGAGAACAGGTCTTCAACAAACTTCTATTTTTTTTTTTTTTTTAAAGCGCTTCCTCTCTCTTGCCATCCCTTCCAATTCTTTCCATGTTTTACCTATCCTTTTAATTTCAGTCTTCAGCTCTCTTCTCCAGGTATGTGTCTAGACTTTCCCCGACTCCTCTTTCCCTGCTGGTTCAAAAACAATGCCTGTCTTGCAATGCTTCCGGTCGGTCTTCTCAATGTGTGTCCTATCCATTGCCAGCGTCTCTCATGTTTGTAGAAGATGTGTTGGCTTTTTGTTCTATGGGATGAGGTAGTCAGCCCCACCTCTCCTTGGTCGCATCTTACGACCTGCTTGGCAGATACACATTGTTTGCATATTCTTTCCTCCCATTTCAGACCCCGTCAGTACACGGGCATATCAGAAATATAATGTCTTGTAAATACTTATATTTCTACGGAAAGTGATATACTCGGTTTTAAAGATAATTATTATAAATCGATGGTTTACTTAAATGGGTAACGTGTATTTAGTTTCTAGAATCCCAGTCTCTCAATCATGAGAACCTGTGTTCAATCCCCAGTATTGGCTAAGGCAGTGCTGTCCAATGCGGCGCCATGGCGCCCGTGTCGTACATTTATGGTGCCCTATTTTACTCAGCCGGCTTTAGTTTCTCAAGAAAACTATATTTTTATGTTTTTCGTATCACAGATCTGTGTTAGAATTCTAACTGGCATAACGAACGCTATGACACACGGGTCTGTGAGCTTCTAATTGGCACAAGGAACGCTCAAATCACCTCTATATCACAACGAGTGGTTGAATACGTGATCGATGAAGAACAAGCGAACGAAGAAATCATTTATTGATAATAAATACTGACTAACCATAAACCTGAGAACAAATACAGTCAGTACCTACCTGATACTCGATAACGAAAGCTGTGACATTGATTACTGGTAGTCTGGGGTCACCGGGTTTTGGGACTGACCACTGGAGCAATAATAACTTCCATGGACATGCACGCTGATACTAACAAACGTCAGACCAAACAAAATAAGCCCTGACAACGACAACATTACAGATATCATGTTAGACCGCTGACCATCACTTTTAACTGACTTTGGAAAACAATCTACACAGATATCTATCTATTTAAGACTGTGTACAAATCAAGTAACTAACTGATGGACATGTTCTATAGCACATGAATCACGTAATCATATATGAAGTGTGCGTGTGTGTCAGATCAGCACACCAAACAGACTTTGTGTATGATAGTAGATGATACCCCAGGATACACATGTGATAAGATATGATATCAAGTACTTATGTCACATAACTATGAAGATAACAGTTGTTACAGTAACAATAACATCGGGACTAAGTGATTATAAAAGAACAGTTTGGTGAGAGGCTCTCCGATTTCTTTTTCATCTTCGAGCCCTCCATATTAAAAACTTGTTAAATGAGAATGGAATAAAACCAACTACCAATAACAGCATACGATAAAAAGAGATCAGGTACTAAAGCCAAGGGAAGACTAAGAAAACGATGGATAGACAATATCAAGATCACAGTAAATAAACACAGATATAACACAACAAGGGCGACTCATCTGGCCCTGAACGCAAATTAAAGCTCCCGCCCTACACTTAACGGTAAGAGGAAACCAATTCCATCATCCCCCTTGGGATAAACAATAGACAATAATTAACCACTCTTTGTGATTTGTTTGGGATCCGAGCCTAAGAGCGATTGTACATTATGTTAATTATGCACCTACAAGCTGTAACACTTATATTCATACTTCTACTTCTTCGAACGCTTCATATCGACCACTTGTTAAACCACTCTTGTGATTTTATGTAATCCGAGCCTAAGAGAAATTGTACGTGGTGCCAGTTATACGCCTACAAGTAGGCCAGTACATCCGATTTCTGCGACGCTTTTATTTACTAGGTAGCTTCCTTGGCCTCTACCTCATCGCCTCTTACGACATGTCTTGTAGGTGGCAGTGGTACTATTCTTTGCTCCCCTTGCGAGCCCCGGAAACACATGGGCGATCAGATGTTATTTTGTGGATGGTGACATTTTATAGGAATGTTATTTGAATAGTTGACTTCTTGTCAGGCTGCAGCTTTCCAGCCATCTCTTGTCGATTTTACACTGTCAATGTGTCCTATATGTGCTCAACTTGAACACAGAGTCTAAGTTTTATCATATGTCTTGATTAGAACTTGTCAATAATTGTTTTATCATATGTCTCTATTAGAACTTGTTAAATAATTGTTTTATCATATGTCTCTATTAGAACTTGTTAAATAATTGTTTTATCATATGTCTCTATTAGAACTTGTTAAATAATTGTTTTATCATATGTCTCTATTAGAACTTGTTAAATAATTGTTTTATCATATGTCTTGATTATAACTTGTTAATAATTGTTTTCCATCTCCTTCTAAACTTGTCTTTCAATGTGTTTAGATTAACAACACGGGGAGGGAGAGGGGGCTGTGGATAAGTGGTTAAGCCCTTGCCTTGCAGTCGAATGTCATGGGTTTGAATCAGGACAGCGCCGTCATTATAATATTATACACTTTTCACGAGTGTATTTTGTCCAGAGATCTTTAGGATTGTTGCCGGAGCTACGGAGTTCGTGCTATGTGCAATACTCTCGGCAGATGGCGTGAAATTTATGCGGAGAGGGACGAGCCATATGGTTTAAAACCTGGTAAAATGAAGTCAATCCTTCGGTTTTAAAGCCATCTTTTCTGACTAACAACTCCCGTTCTATGCTGGTTGATGTATCTACTGGAGTTTCTCGCATGATTTTCCCATCTTGCAACATCAATCGGAGTCTGCCTAGCTTTCGTAGCCGAGCTGGAGTTTTCTCGCATGATTTTCCCATCTTGCAACATCAATCGAAGTCTGCCTAGCTTTCGTAGTCGAGCTGGAGTTTTCTAGCATGATTTTCCCATCTTGCAACATCAATCGGAGTCTGCCTAGCTTTCGTAGTCGAGCTGGAGTTTTCTCGCATGATTTTCCCATCTTGCAACATCAATCGAAGTCTGCCTAGCTTTCGTAGTCGAGCTGGAGTTTTCTCGCATGATTTTCCCATCTTGCAACATCAATCTGAGTCTGCCTAGCTTTCGTAGTCGAGCTGGAGTTTTCTCGCATGATTTTCCCATCTTGCAACATCAATCGGAGTCTGCCTAGCTTTCGTAGCCGAGCTGGAGTTTTCTCGCATGATTTTCCCATCTTGCAACATCAATCGGAGTCTGCCTAGCTTTCGTAGTCGAGCTGGAGTTTTCTCGCATGATTTTCCCATCTTGCAACATCAATCGGAGTCTGCCTAGCTTTCGTAGTCGAGCTGGAGTTTTCTCGCATGATTTTCCCATCTTGCAACATCAATCGAAGTCTGCCTAGCTTTCGTAGTCGAGCTGAGTTTTTCGCATGATTTTCCCATCTTGCAACATCAATCGGAGTCTGCCTAGCTTTCGTAGTCGAGCTGGAGTTTTCTCGCATGATTTTCCCATCTTGCAACATCAATCGGAGTCTGCCTAGCTTTCGTAGTCGAGCTGGAGTTTTCTCGCATGATTTTCCCATCTTGCAACATCAATCGGAGTCTGCCTAGCTTTCGTAGTCGAGCTGGAGTTTTCTCGCATGATTTTCCCATCTTGCAACATCAATCGGAGTCTGCCTAGCTTTCGTAGTCGAGCTGGAGTTTTCTCGCATGATTTTCCCATCTTGCAACATCAATCGGAGTCTGCCTAGCTTTCGTAGTCGAGCTGGAGTTTTCTCGCATGATTTTCCCATCTTGCAACATCAATCGAAGTCTGCCTAGCTTTCGTAGTCGAGCTGGAGTTTTCTAGCATGATTTTCCCATCTTGCAACATCAATCGGAGTCTGCCTAGCTTTCGTAGCCGAGCTGGAGTTTTCTCGCATGATTTTCCCATCTTGCAACATCAATCGAAGTCTGCCTAGCTTTCGTAGTCGAGCTGGAGTTTTCTCGCATGATTTTCCCATCTTGCAACATCAATCGGAGTCTGCCTAGCTTTTGTAGCCGAGCTGGAGTTTTCTCGCATGATTTTCCCATCTTGCAACATCAATCGAAGTCTGCCTAGCTTTCGTAGTCGAGCTGGAGTTTTCTCGCATGATTTTCCCATCTTGCAACATCAATCGAAGTCTGCCTAGCTTTCGTAGTCGAGCTGGAGTTTTCTAGCATGATTTTCCCATCTTGCAACATCAATCGGAGTCTGCCTAGCTTTCGTAGTCGAGCTGGAGTTTTCTCGCATGATTTTCCCATCTTGCAACATCAATCGGAGTCTGCCTAGCTTTTGTAGCCGAGCTGGAGTTTTCTCGCATGATTTTCCCATCTTGCAACATCAATCGGAGTCTGCCTAGCTTTCGTAGTCGAGCTGGAGTTTTCTCGCATGATTTTCCCATCTTGCAACATCAATCGGAGTCTGCCTAGCTTTCGTAGTCGAGCTGGAGTTTTCTCGCATGATTTTCCCATCTTGCAACATCAATCGGAGTCTGCCTAGCTTTCGTAGTCGAGCTGGAGTTTTCTCGCATGATTTTCCCATCTTGCAACATCAATCGGAGTCTGCCTAGCTTTCGTAGTCGAGCTGGAGTTTTCTCGCATGATTTTCCCATCTTGCAACATCAATCGGAGTCTGCCTAGCTTTCGTAGTCGAGCTGGAGTTTTCTCGCATGATTTTCCCATCTTGCAACATCAATCGGAGTCTGCCTAGCTTTCGTAGTCGAGCTGGAGTTTTCTCGCATGATTTTCCCATCTTGCAACATCAATCGGAGTCTGCCTAGCTTTCGTAGTCGAGCTGGAGTTTTCTCGCATGATTTTCCCATCTTGCAACATCAATCGGAGTCTGCCTAGCTTTCGTAGTCGATCTGGAGTTTTCTCGCATGGTTTTCCCATCTTGCAACATCAATCGGAGTCTGCCTAGCTTTCGTAGTCGAGCTGGAGTTTTCTCGCATGATTACCCATCTTGCAACATCAATCGAAGTCTGCCTAGCTTTCGTAGTCGAGCTGATTTTTCGCATGATTTTCCCATCTTGCAACATCAATCGAAGTCTGCCTAGCTTTCGTAGTCGAGCTGGAGTTTTCTCGCATGATTTTCCCATCTTGCAACATCAATCGAAGTCTGCCTAGCTTTCGTAGTCGAGCTGTAGTTTTCGCATGATTTTCCCATCTTGCAACATCAATCGAAGTCTGCCTAGCTTTCGTAGTCGAGCTGGAGTTTTCTAGCATGATTTTCCCATCTTGCAACATCAATCGAAGTCTGCCTAGCTTTCGTAGTCGAGCTGGAGTTTTCTCGCATGATTTTCCCATCTTGCAACATCAATCGAAGTCTGCCTAGCTTTCGTAGTCGAGCTGGAGTTTTCTCGCATGATTTTCCCATCTTGCAACATCAATCGAAGTCTGCCTAGCTTTCGTAGTCGAGCTGGAGTTTTCTCGCATGATTTTCCCATCTTGCAACATCAATCGAAGTCTGCCTAGCTTTCGTAGTCGAGCTGGAGTTTTCTCGCATGATTTTCCCATCTTGCAACATCAATCGAAGTCTGCCTAGCTTTCGTAGTCGAGACAGAGAATACTCTTTATCTTCTTCGTTGAAATCTTCAAAGTTTATGTTTGCTCATAGAACATTGATGATGTCGCTTTTGTTCATAGAAGACACCATCATCTGAACCATCATCATGTAAAGAGTATCCACGATTCTCTCGTCATCATCATCGTCATGACAAGTTACAACCATCATCATGTGTATCATCGAATTATATTCTTTTTTTTCCAGGTCACTTTATGTTCATCGAATCATCAGCGAAGGGCGTGGCAACAACGCCATTTTGTACTCACCTCTGTCCGTGGCATGAGTCAACAATGTGTGGAATTTTTCTATCATATGCATGGCAAGCACATAGGTACACTTAACGTCTACGCTAAGGTAAGACTTCATTCAGGTAAACACATAGGTATACTTAACGTCTACGCTAAGGTAATACTTCATTCAGGTAAACACATAGGTACACTTAACGTCTACGCTAAGGTAATACTTCATTCAGGTAAGCACATAGGTATACTTAACGTCTACGCTAAGGTAAGACTTCATTCAGGTAAACACATAGGTATACTTAACGTCTACGCTAAGGTAATACTTCATTCAGGTAAACACATAGGTACACTTAACGTCTACGCTAAGGTAATACTTCATTCAGGTAAACACATAGGTATACTTAACGTCTACGCTAAGGTAAGACTTAATTCAGGTAAGCACATATGTACACTTAATGTCTACGCTAAGGTAATACTTCATCTGGTAAGCAAAAAGTACACTTAAGGTCTACGCAAAATATAAATCATCATTCAGGCAAAATTACATCCACTTATATGTGCACATATGTTAAGTGCATTTCCTTATTTGTTCACATGTGTTAAGTACATTCACTTACATCTGCAATGTTTAATAGCATCCATTTACATTGTTCACATATATAATATTGCTGTACGCACATAGCTGCTATCAAGGTATACTACATTTCAATTCTAGCAAAGTGACTACAACACCAAGCAGAAGAAGCATCTACTAGCGACTATAGTGTGACAACAGACCCCTCCCCGAGATCAGACCCATCTACTGCTTACATTTAATGTGACCATCATCATACATAAAGCACCAGCTAAGATCTAAGTCTGTTTGGTAGCAGATAACACACACAAAAACAGTTACAAAGCAAATGGTGGTGTTTTCTGACATTATACAGAGGGTTATCTAGTGATTGCACTGACGCTCTGAATGATTGATTGATTGATAAGACCATCATCATTGTACTTGGGTGAGTAACCATGTGTGCTCTGATTTCTTTCTACACAGGAAGATATCAGCTTCAGTACACGAACTTCGTTGCACGGCGAGGCCCCCGATGTAATTTTGAAGATGGTGAAGATATTTTGTAGAAATTTTATTTTAATCTTTTCTAATGAATTTTGCCCGACAGCGGCTTCCAGCTTGCTCTTCTCCAATGTGAACTGAAAAAGGGTTCTTTTACATGCTCAAATTGAACACGGGACCTACGTTTTATCGTCTGTCTATGATTGCCCCAAAGTAAATTTTCAGTTTTATCGGTCTGTGTTTACTTCGCTGGCTGACAGCGTTCTGTAAAATAACGTGCCCAACTGTTCTTAATATTGTAAATATTCAATGAATGTAGTGTACAAATCTGGAATCAATTTCATTAATTCGTTCTCAACCGATAACATCGCTGAAACAGCTGCCTTCGTTTGTCGTGTTTCAACTAAATGTAACACACCAGTGTATAGTAATGCTAAAAAACACTTTTCTGAATCAAATGTGGTCATGATGTTGGTAATAATTTTATTTCAAGAACTTTTTGATTACGCTGAAGATGTGATCAACATTATTTTATACCCCACTGTTAACTCCAAGCATTGATGTTATTGATATTGCACCAATTTCACTCCTAGAACACACGTTTAGATCTGACATAATCTTTGATTAAATGCAAATACTGTTATCCAGATCTTGGTTGTGAAGTCAAGTTTATGTTAGTAATCATTAACGAGTTTTTCAATTATATTACAGTTACCTAGATGTTGCAAGAGGAAAACAGTATTTCATTTATATGATACGGAACTTTCCTGTTTTTCTTAGCGGTTCCCAAGAAAAGTGTTTGAAGTTTATGTATCAGGAATTTGTTTATGCAATATCATCGCCAAAAGTAAACATTGAACATAAATACAGAATATTCGTTTACAAGCTCGCAATCATCTAGAAACAAACCTGATGACCCACACTCATACTACTCTCGACCTAGGAGAACAACCAGCAATCCAGACCTAGCAATAGCGACTGAAGATGTTGAAAAATTCACAAGTCGAAGTGTGTGCAATCAGCTAGGGGGCAGCGACCATAAACCCATAATAATCTCCATGAAAGGACATAGGAACACCCCAAAGGGGACACTCACCCAGCTGGAACTATAAGAAATCAAATTGGAATATCTTCTCCTCACACCTAGAAGAAGCCATTAAGAACATGAAAATAAAGAAAATAGTCCTAAACTGCTAACTCCAAACATTCAACAACTGGGTTCTAGATGCAACAGAAATAAGTATACCAAGAGGAAGAAGGAAGACTACTGACCATATTGGTCCCCTAAACTGGAAGAGCTTCATGCTGAACTCAGCATACAAAGAGAAAACATGGAAGCAGACCCCACAGATGAAAATGTTACCCTACACAACAAGACAAAGGCAATATTTACCAAAGAAAAGAAGAAAGGCATGAGAGACAGTTGGCATGAAAACTGCCTCCTAAATCCATAGAAAGAAACTAAAAACTGGAACCTCATAAACCCTAAATGGTGACAAGACAGAAAGGACCAAAACTGTGCTACACACAGACACAGGATTTGTCACTGGCAGAGCAGCAGCAGACCTATTACCTAGAACCTATCAATCGGAAAGTCAAGTCCAATTTCAACAGGCAAGAAAAAGGAAGTTAAAACCAGTCAAGCAACTATTGAATGGTCTAAACTCTAATCCCAACAGACAGCATGACAGCTATGTTTGCCTGCAGGAGCTAGAAGACCAAATAAAAGCTTAAAGAGAAAATGCACCTGGAGCGGGCGGAATTACCAATGAATTCCTTAAACATCTTGGTCCTCGGGGCAAAAGGTTTCTCATCAGCATTTTCAACCAGAGCTGGAAAACAGGTCAAGTTCTATCAACCTAAAAATAGGCACACATCTACCCCATCTTGAAACCAGGCAAGGACAAAATGACCCAAAGAGCTATAGACCCATTAGCCTTTCTCAGCTGTGCAGGGAAATTTATGGAGAGGGTTGTAAACAGGAGACTGACATGGTACCTTGAAACCAATTCATTGCTCACCCCGCCCAGACCGGATACAGACAAAACAGAAGCACAGAGGACCAACTTGCTTACATCACCCAGGACTTTGAAAACGCCTTCCAGGAAAGAACGAAAGTAACAGCCATATTCTTTGACCTGTCCATGACATTTGATACGGTATGACACGATGCTCTAATGCTGAAAGTCCTATAAACAGGAGTCTCCCACAACATGTTCTCTTGGATCAGAAACCTCCTCACCCAACGTACAGCCAGAGTAAAAATAGACAACCACCTCAGCAAGATGCAAAAAAGAAGGAAGGAGTTCCACAGGCAGTGTGATAGCACTACCTATTCTAATATCATAAATGACATCACCAAATGCTGCCCTCAGAAGGTCTCAAACAACCTACATGCAGACGACTTTGCAACTGGACAGCTTTCAGAACACACTCAAAACATCCCATCTACTACAAAAAACAGTAGATAAAGTGGAGAACTGGACAAAAAGCTGGGGCCTCAAAATTAACCACACAAAAACCACAGCAACTGTTTTTTCCTCTCCCCACACAAGGAAAAAGTATCCATCAATTTAGAAAACGAAACAATACCCCAAACAGATACACCTTCCTTGGAATCACCCTAGACAGCAGACTTACCTGGAAGCCAAACATAGAAAAAAATTCAAAGAAAAGCCATACAAAGACTTGCTGCGATGAAGAAACTAGCTGGCACGACCTGGGGCGCAAACTCAAAAAAAAATATATTAAAGCAGGTCTACACTGGAACAGTCAGACCATCATGGAATATGGCTCCAGCTCTTGGACAACAGCAGCCAAAACAAACACACAGAAACTAGTTAGTTAGTTAGTTTGTTCCTTTCGTGCCAAAGGCGGCACATAGGGCAGAGGTTTTAGATCTCCGTGTGATGCGGTTCGTTAATAGAACGTTACACATTTAGATAAATCCTCTGTTTCCAAAATACTGGGGTTTTAAAGATTGAGGATTATTAAGCCTCAGATCAACCGACATAGCATAACTCTGGGAGCAATGAAAAGCAGTCCTATCATAGAAATGGAAAAACCGCAGACATAGAGCCTCTAGAACTCCGCAGAAAATTTAAAACACTCACCCAGTTTGAAAACTAAAACGGCTAAAAGAACACCCTCTACACACAAAATTCCAAGAGAAAACAAAAGCAGGCTGCAAGAAAAATCCCCAACCCTCTGGCCATAGAATTTCATATGCAACATTCAGACATCCTAGAAACTGACCCAGAAATGTGGGAACCCATAATACCAGAGCCATGGACATGCTTCCAAAACATGACCCAAATACACCTAGAAGTACCAGGAATAATCTCCAAAAAATACAAACAGAGACAGAGCAAAGAGCCATTTCACTCCAAATGCTACGAGAGCAATATCCAACCAGCACATGGACACATGTGTTCACAGATGGCTCAGCTATAGATGATATCAGAAATGGAGGCAGCGGAATCTACATCGCTCACCCCCAAGAAAACACAGAAACACACTCTCTGGCAGCAGGAGAAACATGCACCAACTTTAGAGCAGAGGAACAACTCTTCTTGCAGCCATACAGATTCTCAACGACCAGCAATTCGCAAAAAAAATTCAGTCTTTTCGATTCGATCCTTTTAGGCCTCTGTCCCAGACAAGACAAGCTCATTCAGGACATCGGCAAAAAAATCAGCTTG
>JADZMA010002628.1:0-11479 GCA_020796225.1 Arion vulgaris
GTGTTTTTTTGGTTTTATTTGAGCTCCTCCGCACGTATTTCATTGTGTTGATGCAATCTCCTCCCAAGCATGTATTTCATTGTGTTTATGCTACCCATCCCTGCCAAGTGTTTTCTTTGTGTTTTGCTAGACCCTTTTCCCCAAACATGATTTCAGGAGTCCCCATCTCCTGAACGTATTTCTTTTGGAGCACCGATTTTCCCGAGTATTTCATTGTGTTTAGCCCCCATCCCCCCCAAGCATGTATTTCATTGTGTTTATGCTCCCATCTAAAAAGATGTATTTCATTGTGTTTATGTTTTGGGATCTTTCCCAAGATGTATTTCTTGGGTTTATGTCCCCATCTCCCAAGATGTATTTCATTGTGTTTATTACCCATCTAATAAATGTATTTCATTGTTTTTATGCTACCGATCTCCTAAAAAGGGTTTTTCATTGTTTTTTGCTCCCCATCTCCCCCCCAGTATTTCATTGGGGTCCCCATCTCCCCCCAAATGTATTTATTGGTTTATGAAATTTCCCCTCCCAAGATGTATTTATTGTTTTTATGATACCCATCTCCCCCCGCACGAATTTTTTTGGTTTTTATTCCCCATTCCCCCCCAAATGTATTTCATTGTTTTTATGATCCCATCCCCTCCGCATGTATTTCATTGTTTTTTTGATTTTCTCCTCCACGTATTTAGTTTTTCCCATCTCCTCCCAAGACGATTTCATTGGAGCTCCATCCCCCCCGATATTTTTTTTTTAGCTAGAGTCCCCCCGCATGTATTTCATTGTGTTTATGCACCGATCTCCTCCAAGCATGTATTTCATTGTGTTTAGCAACAACTCCGTTCGGTTGATTGATGTATCTGGGGGGGTTTTTCCCCGGGTTTCCCCCGTCGGCCCCTTTTGGGTATGCACAATTTTTAGGAAAAGAGAAACCTTTTATTTTCATCGTTAAAATCTTAGAGTATGTTTTCTGAGGCGTTGATGATGTCGTTTCTGTCCATAAAGTCCCATTCTCAACGTGATTGCCCCAGGGACTGTTTCATTGCCCTTCACCCCAGGTGACTCGGGAAAAAATGGGAATGTAATTATCTGGATTGTCGATTTTTGAATTACAAAACAATGACAAAATACAGCAACGTTTCGACCAAAAAGGGCCTTTATCAAGCAAACGAACAAACAGGGGAAAATTAAAATGAAAACAAATGGAGACCAAATACAAACGATTAAGGAAAATTGGAAAAAAAACGAATAACGAAATAAATGTAACACAAAAACACACATAAAAACTAGAAATAAAAAGGGAAAAAAAAATAAAACATCTAGTAAAAATCTAATACAAAAATAAAAATTTAAGATTAAAAGGGGGGAAAAAAAAAGTACAAAAGCTAAGAAGGGAATAAAAATGAATAATGCAAATAACCCAATAGATTACAAAGCATGGGGAGAAAGTTTTTAAAAAGAATGTAATATTGACCCCCGGGTGGTAATCCATAAAAAAAATCAACCGATTCTAGAGAAAATGACTGCGATCATCCGGGGAACATGATCAGGCTGTGACCGGGACATCGTGAACCCCTAAAGGGCCGGTCATTAAAATGGTGGCTGGGGTCACAGAGCTTTGACGTATGTCGCGTGGGTTTTGGGCAATGGTCAGGGACCCTTTGTGTCTGCCGATAAAAGTTGTTAACCGTTTTAAGATTGCATAGAAAAGATTACGGGACCGCAGGGAACCCATCGTAAATGAAACGTCTAAAGGGAAAAAGATAAGTACTCTTGTATCACATAAGCACTGTTGAAACCCCGACGACCACACGGGACAGTGCCAAAAGTCGGGATTTTGGGGATTTAAAGGCGACTTTAAACATATCCTTAAACTTCTGTCCTCTGTAAAAACCCCAAAAGGATAGGGGGGGAAGACAGAAGGTCCAGGATCGACGGAGAGAAGAGAGGAATAAAAATTTTCACCAGGGGGAAAATGGGGGTGGTGTTGAAAATTTTTCCGCGAGAGTAGTCCATGTGACTGGAAAGGGGCCCCTGGGAGTGATTTTTTGAACTGATGCATAGCCGAGACAAGCACCTCTCTGGGATAGGGTACGAAAGAAAAAGCCCCCGGAGTTTTAAGAAAATAGTCCTCACTACAAAGGCGAGAAGGCGTAAGAGCTGGGGAATGGCAAAGAGTCAACAAGCCCGGGGGTGGGAAGAAGAAGAGGGGAAAACTATGGCATCAGAGGTTTTTAAAAACTGAAGATAGTGGATGGGGTAAAGGGGATAGTAAGTAAGAAAGTTACCAAAATGGGGGAGAGGGAGAAGTAAAACGAATAAAAGGGTTGAAAACATTAATGAAATTAATGAAGCGTGACAATCGGTTTAAAAATCAGTGTTTTAATAAGTCATAAATTTGTATTCGGGAAGACAGACGGAAGGGGGCCATCATAGGGAAGTCCATACTAGGTGTTCAAGATAGCCCATGAAAAACAAGCAAATTAGGCCCATTTTATTTCCCCAAGGGGAACCCCCAAATTGATTTTTTTTTAAAAAATTGGTCTTTAAAAACCGGGAGCAAGAGGAGAACTATTTCCGAAAGAAAAAGGGGGAGCAGAAGTTGACACGGATTATTTTCCCCTTTTGGGAGAAAGAACGGGAGAGCTAAAAGGGCCCGTCAGGATGAGGTATAGAAGTGTACAATGAGCACACATCAAGGAGGAAGAGACGGTAGGTTTTCGGAGAAACCCTCAATGGTGGAAAAGACAGAAAAAAGCGTGGTTTGTACCCTTTCCAAAAATGAGGGGATGTTTTGGTTTTTCTTTGGTGGGGTTTACCCAGAGAGGGTGCTTTGTCTGGGCTTGCATCGAGTTCAGAAAATCACTCGCCAGCAGGCCCTTACCAGTCAGCATAGGACTACTAACCTGACAGAGTAAAATTTTATCTTAATTTTAAACCCCATATTTCCCCTTGGGAAAATTTTTTTATTCCGTCATCTGTCTCTCCTTAGATAAACCCCGAGCCCCGTTCTCTTTTTCCCCAACTACCCCTTTTGTTTCAGAGGGGACAAAAGTTTGGAACCTTGGTACACAGCCCTTAAATCCAATTTTCCAGACTCATTTTGGCCCCGTCCGGGTGGTCGTGGGGCTTTGGGAACAGGGGCCAGGATACAGAATACTGATTTTTTCCCTTTTTGGGCCCACTTTTTTAAATTGAGGGATGGGTTTCCATGCGAGCCCCGTAACCCCCAATGCAAATTATCTGAAGGGGGAAAACAAGGCTTATATCGGCGGAGACAGGCAAGAGGCTCAGGACCGATTCGCCCAACACTTACGGACATACGTCAATGCTCGGACCCTGTAGCCACCCATTTCAATGACACTGGCCATTTAGGTGCTAAACATGTCCGGGTTAAGCCACCGATAAAATTTGTTGTTTGCATGATTTTTTTCTGGAAAATTTGGGATTTTGTATGGAAATTTCGACCCCCGGGGCCCTAAACGATTCCTTATGCTTCAGTACTTTCCCCATGTTTTGTAATCTATATGGGATATTTTGGGGCATGTATTCTTTTATATTCCATTCTTATCCCTTTTTAGTACTTTCTTTCCCTGCTTTGTAATCTATATGGGTATATGTTGCATGTATTCGGGTTATATTTTAACAGATTTTTCATTGTTTCTTTTCCTTTTCTATTTCTAGTTTTTTGTGTTTTTTGTGTTAATTTATTTGTTATTCTTTTTTATTCCATTTTCCCTTAGATACGTTTGTATTTGGTCGTCCATTTGTGTTTCTTTTTAATTTGTCACCCCCGGTTTTTCCCCGGCGAAAAAGGGCCCTTGGTTTCGAAACGGTTGCTTTTTGTCATTTTTTTTTAAATTTTTAAAAACTACAGATTTTTAAAAAATTACGGTTTTCCCAACCAAAATTTTTTACCAGTTCCAATATATACTGAATATTAATTACGCACCCCCTTTTCGAATATCCGATCGGGCCCTTCGTATCATCCCTTTTAGAGCGCTGAGCATGCATGCATGAGGAATTTTATGCAAATGTGGGGATAGGTCAGGTAGGGGCGATGATGGGCTGCCAATGCTTATATTGTTATTATTATCATCATTATTAAGTTCCTTGCCAAGATGCATGGGTAACCATGTTTTTCCCCCAAAACTCGAATTGATTAGGAGCTCTGATTATCTTGTCACGTGGGTCATTATGTGAAACTTTCTAGAATCTTGTTTATATTTCGCCCTCTACCCCCCTTTCCCCGTGTATGGTTCCCTTAGGGGCGCCGCTGTCATAGAGACAACGTCCCCGGGTTTATGAGCTGGCACTAACCACCCCCCCCACCTCCACGGGGGTGACCGGAAACATAGATGATCCCCCCCAGTTAAATGGGGGGGGCATCAAGGGAGAGCTACTCCGGTTTAAGTAGTGGTGACGCAGCGCTTTTGAGGGATCTCCTCAACACAAACAGGAGAATACCAGAGGATCGTTTGGGAAAACCTCCCCGGCCAAGGGAAAAAAGGGGGGAAAAAAGGATCAAAGTTGAAAAGGACAATTTTAAGGGGAGGACGTTCCCTTTTCCCCCAATGGTTCCCCGGGAATTTTGGACAGCCCCGGCAAGAATCGGGGAAAAGATGCAACGTGACGCTTCGACAAAGGGAAGATTGCAGTAAACCCCGTACGGCCAAGCGCAGATACATTTATTGGGAATTTAAGGGCGAAAATTTTTGGTTGGGTTTTTAGTGCCTTCCCATAGAACAACAGGGCACTGTACTGTTGTTCGACAACTAACACCCCCGGGAAAAACTGGGGGGGTAAGGTTTTTCCGGGGAAAAATTAAAGTTGTGTCGAAAACCCACGAAACGAGGTCGGGATTGTTTGTGGCAGTCACAGTCCAGTGTTTGCCCAAGGGAAAAATGTTGAGTAGTAACTGAAATTCCCAAAATCCCGAAAAGCTGTCCCAAAAAAGGGTTAAATTTTTTTACCCAGAAAAACCCTCAACGGGGCCCGGGAAAAAAAAAGGCAAAATGAAAAGTTTTGGAAAAATTTTCCAAATCCAAACATTAGGGGGCCGACACTTTTCCTCAGGGGCATTAAAAAAAGACCCCGTCCCAGGAAAACCCATGTGCTAAAAAAAGATTTTAGAAATGCTAAGGGGAACGAAATCACAGTCAGAAACGGCATACATTCTTTGGCGAGATAAAAAGGTTCAAATTTTATTTCAAAAAGATGATTGGGGGCGTAGATTTAAGCAAAAATATTTTGAAAAACAGATCATTCGGATAAAAAACCAATCAAATGCCCAAAATAGATTCGAGAGGGGGATGTTCCCAAACCCTTTTAGACTTAACCGAAAAGGGGCATAAAGTTGGAGTCCTCACCCCAGTTCGAACGGCATTCCAGCCAAGCAAAAAAAAAGAAATTTTACAAAAAAACCCGGCGCAGGGGGAGATCGTAGACGTCCTAATTATGGGGAAGAAATGGGATTTTCTAAAAATTTTGGAAGGGGAAATTCTGCCGCACGGGGAAAATGAGTATAAACAACACAGATGAGGGGTTGGTATTTCAATAGCCATTCAGAAAGATGGGGCTACACGAAACGAACAATAGAGGGGGTAGAATTAGAAGACGGGGAGATAGAAAACAGCCTGTTCCTCAAAATGCCCCAGACGACACCCCAAACCCTTTCCCTATTTGAGAAAGTGGCATGCGCCCTAGCACCCCCTGATTTGGTTTTTCGAAAAAGTGACCTTTAAAAAACAGCATACGGTCACAAAGAAACCCCGGGAGAAACCCCAAAGGGCCCTTAAACCCAAACCAAAAATTTCAAAAGTTCCGAGAAAAATGGGGCAAAATGGGGAATTAAAAAAAGAAAATTAAAAAAGGGGGGAAAAATTGACAGATGCCAGTTAAAGCCCCCCTTTCCAAAAAAAAAAACAGGGAACCGTGGAAGCGAACCCAAAACCCAACCCTTTAAAAAAGCGGGGCAGAAATTTTTCCCCAAAGAACAGGAAGGATTTTAAAAACCATAGGGACAGCGGGAGGTTCGGGCTTGAACTTTATTTTATTTTTTCCATCCAGCCACTGAGCATTTGCCCTTTCTGGACTTGAGGCCAGGGCGGGAATTTTTACGGGTTTCTTCTGAGTTGTGGGGAAGAGAGTTTTTTTCAAATTTTGGGTATGGAGGTAGGTATTTGAAATGTAAGTCACTGAGTGCAGGGCACTGGAAGAGATGGTTTTAACATTTTTTCCCTGAATAGTCACACAGTTGACATTGGGGGGAAACCTTTTTGGATGGGGTTTGGGGTGAGCATTCAGGGGCACATGTTGTGTCCTAAGGGGGAAAAAATAATGACTTTTTCTTTGGTGAGGTCATTTAAAGCATTTTTGGGATTTGGAGTGGTCATGTGTTTAAAGAAAGCCTGCCTTTTTTGGGCCCATTGCCCACTCATTCATCCATTTCCCCCTTTTTGTTATTTTTATTATTTGTTTAGAAGTCTGAGAGTTTTTGGGTCTGTCATGCTGTTGACATTTGCCTCCCTGCCCCCCCAAGGGGAAAAAAAATTTTGTTTTTTCATTTCCTGTATGTTGCTGTGTCCGGGATCCATTTAAGGAAGAGAGGGGCAAAGGTGTTGATGAATGAACTGATGGATAGAGCCAGGCAGCGCCGGATTAGCCGATAGCAGAAGTAGCAAATCCCACGGGCCCTGCCCCTTTGGGGCCCATCCCCATGGAAAAAGGGTTTTAAAAGGGAAAAAAAAAGATGTTATTTTAAAACACGGTTGTTTTTTTTTAATGTCGTGTGATGGTGATGAACCCAACAAAAATCGAAGCAAAAAAATACAGAAGACGTGTCCCCGTGTAGTAGATGAAGGAAAAGGTATAGAAGAATCGTCATTACCAATATTCCAAAAGATTCTTCACGATTTAGCCACACTTTCCTCAAAACAAACTAAAGTCGAATGTACAGCAAGTCCTTCCAATTTAGCCATATCATTTTCAAACCAAAGAGAGGCAGAAAGCACAGCACATGCTTCCAATGTAGCAACATCTTCTACAACCCAAAAACACAACGAAAGTAAAATGTACCCCAACGATATTGGTAAGGGGCCAAGCAACTTCAATCGAGATTTTGGATTGCAAAAGGGAATTTAGGAAGTGCAACATATGAACAGTGATTTGGGTCTTAAAAAATAGATAAAAAAAACAATCAAAGGATTTTTTGAAAGTCTTTTTTCAAAACAAAAACCCAAAACAAACAAAACTCATGGGAGATTGGGTGATTCGAAAAAAAGGACAACTTTTCTTTTTGGGGAAAGTTATTGATTCAGGCTTTTCCCGGTTTACAAAAAAGATTTGACCCCGGAAAACGCAATTAATTTGTTGAAAAACAAAAAAGCATTTCCCCGTAGAAAAAGCGAAAATTTTCCCCCGTTAATTTGCAAAAGAAGGATGCGCGTGTCATTTTTAAACCCAGAAAAACCAAATTGAGACCGAACAAACATATTGGCGGAACTTTTAGAACGAATTACTTCAGTTACCCAAATTTTTAGAGAACGAGGTTTTGGGCATTTCGGGGGGATAAAACTATTGGTTCACCTCATAATAAAAAATTATTTAGGTTTTTTGGGAAATTAATAAAATTTAAATTTTTTTATGGTTTCAAAATATATTATTAATACAAAAAAGGGGAAAAGGGACATAATCTCCCAATCAAAAAAAAATGTGAGAAATTTATCCATCTAATTTCACTTTTTTCTTGGAATCATATTTTTTTTGGAAATTAAGAAAAAGTACTTTTCCGTATCACGGGACTCTACCCAGACATTTCGCATGGGGACCAGCTCATTTGAATAGGGGGCCCCATGTGTTACTATCTGAACCAGGGGAAAGGTTTGTGAAGTTTTTTGGATAGGGAAGGTCATACTACTGAACAACCCCGCCCAAAGTTTATTTGATTTTAAAGAAAATGGCATTGATATCAAAGACTGTCGTGGTCAAAGCAAAGGAAATCCCAGCAAAATGAGGGGAAAAAACCAAAAGCTACACCCCATTGGGGAGATAAAAATACTGGGATAATTGGTGTTTTTGGAATACTTTGGAATTTAAAAATTTCTTACAGCAGAAGAGATTTTGGGAAAAAGAATTCCAAAAATAAGCCAAAATTGGAAGTTTTGAAAAAAAAGATAAGGGGAAAATTTCAAGAGTAAAAGCCAAATGACAAAAGTCTTAAAAATTTTACTTGTCTTTAAGGTAGATCTATCCTCCCCAATGACGAAAAAATGACATTTGCCATTTTTAGTTTATTGATTTTTAGAAATTACATGTTTTTGACTACAACTTCAAATTGTTTTTGAACGTCTAAATGCCTTCGTGTTTTCATTAATGCATGTTTATGTGATCACCCCTCAAAATTTTTCCCTTTAGAAACCCATTGTTTAACTTAGTTCCCATGTTTCTAAACTCCCCCCCCTTCACATAAAAATCTTTAATTATAAAAATTTGGGATTTAAAACAAGAACGATGAATATCCATTTGGGATCCCTTAATAATGTTAGTTTCCTGCCAAAGTTCCCGGGGAGCCCAAATGAAACCAGGGGAATTTTTCAAAGTAAAATTTTTTAAAAATTTTTTGAGGATTGTTTTATTTAAAAAGAAGTTGATTCTTATTTGGAATTACAAGAAAAAGCAGAACTTTTAATTTGGGTAAAGGGGCCAAAAGAAGTCGGGTAGTTTCCAAATAAACGAAGATTCTGGGGCAACAAATATTCAAGGAAGAAACACGAGTTTTTAAAATTTGGGGGTTCCGGGGGAAAACTATTCGGTGGGTAAAATAAAGGAATTTTTCGAATAAAAGCAACACAGAAAAGAAGAAAACACTGGGGTTATCAGAAAAGGCTTCCTAGATACCACAGAAGCCAGAGAAGGAGAATATAAAACACAAAAGGTGGTAAATTAGTAGCCCCTTTGGTAAGTAAAAAGGGAAAGTTTTTTTTTTTTCAAGTTTCCTGTCAATTGTATTTTTTTGTTTCAAACCCAAACATGATATCTCAAAATTTTTGTTTTAATTATTTGCAATTTAATATATTTTTGATATGCAATGCAATTTGGAAGTAAAAAACCCAAACCAAAAAAAAAGCAATTTTTTCCCAAATTCACTTTGTTTTGAAAAAATTTTTTACCACTTTGGGAGTGGTATTTTAAATTCTTTTTAAAAAAAATTTTTTATGAAATTAAAAATATTTTACTTCACATTAACCAACTGACTTTTTGCTTTATGGGGGAAAGAAGGTTTTTTAAACAATTGGCTCCTGAGTAATTTTTGTTTAAAAAATATCTATTTTTAGAAGGGCTATATTGTAATCTAATTTTGCAATTAAAAAAAAAAAATTTTCCCATCAGAAAATTTTTTAAAACCCCAAATTAAAATTGTGGGGTTTTTAAATTGTTGGGGAAACTATATTAAAACCATACCCTTTCCTTGGGGATAGATCTCCCTTTAATGATTACCAAATGAGGGAAAAAACTTTCTTTTTAAACTTTAAAGCGTATAAAAATTGATTTAAAGGAACATGAGGGGAAAGACGTCTAAAAAATTTTAACCCGGAAATGTTGTTGAACATTGAATTTACTTATAGAAATTGGTTTGTTTAGTGTTATTCTAAATTTTAAACATTAAATCACGACAAGTTTGTTTGTAAAATTTATGTTTTATTTTTTTTATTATAAATAAAAACCTGGGGCCCCGTTCTAAAATTTTAGGCCCTTTGCGCTGGTCAACCCGGCACGGGAGCCGGGGCCCGGACGGGGTTTTGGGTTTTGATTTTAGTGTTTGGCACTGCCCTTTACCATCATAACGAAAACCCCAATGTGCTGGGTTTTTTCGGGATGGAGCGGGAATATGTTTGTAAGATGGTGCATAGGTTTCAATGGCAATGGTCTCGCCTCAAAATTGGGGAAAGTACTTTCCACATGTTTTTTGGGAACTATCGCACGATTTGTCTGGGTATTTTTATTGGGCCCCGTATCCAGATTAATAGCCCCCTTTGAAGGCTGAAAAACCCGAATACTTTATCCATTCATCTGGGAAAGATGGGAGAGTTTCCCCAAACCATCCAGAGATCTACTTTTCGACCCTTTTTTGGGATGTTTTTTTGGAAGTGTGGTGTTTATTTTACAGGGGAGATTTTAAATTTGGGGGGACTTCTGTGTGTACTTTTGGTTCTTTTTTGTTCTCCGGCATGTGATATTTTTTTCAGGCCTAATGCCACGTCCAGGATTTTTTTTTTTGGGCCCAGTTGGGTTTCGCCAGTTGTCTATATTTTTTTGTTAGGGTGGTTTTCCCAATTTTTTTTATTTTTTTCCACTGCCCAAACATTGCTGCCCCCCACGCACCTGCAAGGGCCTGATGTTTGTAGGGATTTAATGCTGCTGGGGGGCCGATCCATACTCAAAAAAATTAAAATTTAGTCCGGGCCCTCTGATTTGTCCAGAGTTTTTTGTTTTTTTTTTTTAATTTTGGGCCCAGGCTAGGTTGAACCCATTACAGAGCGTACATAACCAATGTAGAGTTCCCTTTTCAGTGTTTTTTTTTGGGCCCCATGAGGTACTTGAAAGTCGTTTTAGGAGATTTAGTTTTTTTTGACTTAAATTCGGGTTTTGGAATGTTTGTTAAATGAAAAAGTTTCCATCATCTCCAATTTTAGGATTTTGGGGTTTTTCTTTTTAGAAAATCCCTTTTCCAGTGAAAAAATTTTTTTTTGCACCTTGTTACATCGGGGAAAAATAGAGAGGTTGCCCGGGGTGAGTTCACTTTAAACCCCATGTCTCACAGTTTTTACTGAGTCTGTCAAGGTCTTCATTTAGCCCCCTTTACTAAAACCATTTGGGTGGTGTGCCAAAGACCAGGTCATCAGCATATAATGCTTTTTTTTTCCCAGAGCTTTTGGGATGTTATTCAGAAAAAGGAACGGGTTTAAAATTTAGTGGGGAGCCCTGGGGTGGGAATTTTCTTAAAACCTTTTTTTGGGAAGAAAATGTCATTTTTGGGACTTGTCTGGATTGTGGGTTTCGGGGATGTTTTCACCCAATATATTTTACCAGGGGATTCCTGTATCTAACTTTTTACCCGAACCCTTTTTTTCCCACACTTTTGTCGTATCCCTTTCAGGTCAAATGAATACAGCAGTAGTGTTTTTTCCCCCCGGAACCCCAAATTAATGATTTTTGGCCCAGTCTAAAACTGACCATCATTTTCCCCTTGTCCGTTTAAACCCTGTTTTTATTTGCCCCACATCGGGTTGGTTTTGAGCCCCCAAATTAAAAGGTGTTTAATTTATTTTTTCTTTTTAAATTTTTAAATTAAAATGAAGTGGGGGAAATTTGGGCCCCATAGATTTTCCCTTTTAAATTTGATTTTCCTTTCTTCAAGATGGGGTTTTATTTTACTTTTAATCTTTCAATGTCCCCTCTTTCCCAAAGTTTTATTAATTAGATC
>JADZMA010002629.1:0-11477 GCA_020796225.1 Arion vulgaris
AAAAAGAAAATGGTAATTGTATTCCAAAATGCTAGAACATAGTGGATTAAAAATTTGAAGAAGTATCAAGATTTTTTTTTATTTAACTGATTTACTCTTAACATTTTTATTGTAATAGCTCAAACTGACAAAGTCTCAATTTGTCCAAAGAAACACTGGGAAGCAAATAGCTGGGTAATTTTTTTAAATAACCTTTTTTCCCATTTGTAAAAGAAATATATCCCTAACAATTATTCTCAATATATGACTGTTATGAAAATGGTTCAAACAAAATATTTATTCCCAATCTGTTTTGGGAGATGAGGGCTTTTATATTTTCAGTTAAATAAAAAACAGAAAAAAATTTTAACTTTCTCAAGGTACTTTTTAAATTTTTTCTATAATATTGGTATTCTTTTGGGTTTATGGTAATGTTATATATTCAGTCTGTGAAGGGAGGAAAAGTCTAGTCCCTAAAGGTGACTTTGTTATAGTTTCTATAATATTCATATTCTGCTTGTGGATTATGGTAATTTTATGTTCAGTCTGGGAAAAAGGCAGGAAAAATCTATTTCTCAAGGTGCTTTTTATAGTTTCTATAATATTGTATTCTTTGGGCATTAGGTAATTTATATTTCATCTGGGTAACGGCAAATCATCTTCTCAGGTGCTTTTTTTTTCTATAATATTGTATTCTGCTTGGCTTTGAAATGTTATTTTTTCAGTCTGGTTTAAGGGCAGGAAAAGTCTAGTCTTCTCAAGGTGACTTTTTTATAGTTTCTATTTAAAACCCCATTTTTGGAAAAGTTTAACATTTTAAACTATAAATCGGCGAATGGATTGGCCAACCCCCATGGGGGTGTTTCAATTCAGGTAAGGCTAAGGTTTTTTTTTGGCAAAAATAAAAAGTCTAATAACAACCCCGGACTCATACCCTCGGCCATTAAATTTCTCGGTTCTTTCCCACCCCCCTAAAAAAAAGTACTACAGACAATGGGGTTTTTCAAAAAAGGGTTTTATAAAGAAAAACCGGGAAGTGGGCCGTTTAGCTCTTTAAAAGGGATAAATCTTTTTGCAATATTTTAAATCTAGAAAAGAAAACATACATACCTGTTCCTTCTCTGATAATCTTCAAAAATGGGGTATCATGTTGCCAACAATATTCTCTGATGGATCTCCTGTTTGGGAATATTTCTTCCTTCCTCTGACATGTTTCAGAAGATCTCTTGCAGAAGAAACAAGTTAAAATTTGCAAATTAGATAGATCATTAATCTGGGTTGTCGTCTGCAAACTGTGCCTCCCGTTTTGAAAATAACCGGACGGGCGAGCCAGTCAGCGACCGCGGTTCCCCAGTGTCGATAACATGCGTGGATAGTCTCTATGATTTGCGTGCCTCTCCTTTTGCACAGCGGCTCCAGCGAATAAGGGAAAAGGTCGTCTGCTATTAAGACTGGCTGGCCCCCCGCTGGTCTTTTTGTGGTGTGTGTGTGTCCGATATCGGAGTTTCTGGGTCGCGGTGTGATGAAGTCACCCAAAAATTGCGCTCGCGGTGGTCGTTAAAGGCCCGGCTCTGCCGAGCTTGTGGGTCGCAGTTAAGTAACATGGTTCGTTCTTTGTTGCGGGCGCAAGTCTTCCCGGCAAAACTTAGGCAAGGGCTCGGTCGTTGTTCAATTTCGCCGGGGGGCGTCGGATCCGCTCTGCGGGCCCTGTCTCCCTACCCGAGCATTGTCGGTCGGTCTCGTCCATGACAGCTATCGGGTTGATCCTGCCAGTAGTCATATGCTGTTTTCAAAGATAAGCCATGCATGTCTAAGTTCACACTGTCTCACGGTGAAACCAGAAAGGGTCATTAAATCAGTGAGGTTCAATAGGTGACACGATCCGGGGGCAAGGCTCATGAGGTCATGGTGGTAACATGACCAGGGTTAGCGGGGGCCCCTAACCAAGACCCCGCCCCAACCTCCACGGTGACCCTTGAAACAGACTATGGTTCGGTCTGGCTAAGAGGCAGGGATGGGGGAAAAAACTACTGGTAGTGGTGGCAGTGCAATACGGAAACCGATAAAGATACATACAAAAAAAATGCACTAATCTCCTGACCGATGTCCAACAAGATATTGCCCAAGTCCTTGAGCGCAAAGAACAGCGAAACGTCTCAGACATGGATGAGAGTGCATCCAGTGACAAACGTATGCCCACTGGGAGCTCGAAGTCCTGAGGGGGGGAAAACATTGCCAGCCGTCGCAGAATAAATAAGACAGGGCCGTACGAATTAAAGTCTACCCTGTTTGGTGCGAGAAGATTGCAGCTGACCTCGCATTGGTAGCCTAGTGCAGACAGCTGGAAAGGGTTTTGCGCAAAAGAACAAGTTCGTTTAGTGCTAGCAACTACCCGCCCTGGGAAACCGTGAAAGGTACTGTGCGTTTAAAAAATTTAAACATCCCCGGAAGAACTGGGGTTGGTGATGCCTACGGGACTGCCAGCCTTGGGGCACGGGCAAGGTTCGTTGCAGTTAACTAACACCCCCGGAATAACGGGGGCGGGTGATGGCGCGGAAAAATCCACAGTTACGCTGATAGCGCCGACTGAAACGACCCTCTACATTGTTGTACTCGGCCCCATGCCAGTGCTTTGGGGTTAATTTGAAGTCCCGGCAAAATCGCGCGTCTAGAAAAGGCTGAGAATTTCCTTCCCCGGATCAAACCTCAAAATTTGCAGGTAAAGCAAGCCGACAATGTACGGCCCAGACAGGAAGTTGGGTCTGAACATTGGCAAAGGGCCCTACTTACCGGTGTCTTATCCGAGTAGCCGTCCGAGGATAAGCTTACAAGCCCGGAAATATTTCTCAGTCAAAAGCGGGCATAAACAGCGTAACTCACTGTCCGGCGTAGATCACAAAGCCCAAAAATACGGCAAAGCTGATCGTACCTGGGAAAGCTCACCCTAGTAAATCAAAAGCTGGCTAAACGAACACCCCACGAAGGATAAGCAACGGCTCAATAGGTGCTGAAGGCTGGTGCACATTTCATTACGTTGGACGTTTGGCTGTTTATATATCACAATGAGAATGATTAAAACAGGCCTAGAACGATCGAAGAAGAAGATAGATCATTAATAACTAACAATAAATGGGCCCATATCACTTTAAGAAGCAGCATACTTCTTTTGTTCATTCATAATCCCGCTGGTTTTAGTAGGATGCAGTGGGGTGTTGGGGGAAGTAGGGGTTAGTACCTCATGGAAAATGACAGCCGTTCCTGGTTGTGTCCACGGATAGTCATGATCCCATTTGGTCCCCCCTTCTCACCTGGGTAATGTTTGGCTCCACGTGCCACACCCCGGGGAACAGTCTCGGCTGACTGGCTAAACAACATGAGTGGGCGGGAGGTAATCCTGCTAAACCCTCCCACGTCCCCATTTTCCCCCTTACGCCTCCCACTTCCTTCCCAGTTCAAAGGGGATAAGACACTGAGCCCGATAGGTCACACTGCTTGCGGGACCATGGTGAAGAGACTCTGTGTGTTGGAAGGGAATAGCTGGATGGGTGGAGATGCACAAAAAACCTATGCACATGACGTGAAAATGGCCATAGTGAATAGCCCAGAACCAGAGCTAGTGATAAAGGCCTGCAAGCATGGTGCACCTATGACTACGGGATTGTCGGATGAACTGTGCTCCCCCCAAATTGATCAGTGACACCCGGATACCACATTCTGCCCGAAACTGCCAGGGCCCCAGATCAAGTTAGAGATCTATGTCTGACAACCTCTTTGGGGGTGAAAATTTTTAAAAACTCCAGACATAATAAAAAACAACACAATTAAAAAGATTGGGGCTCGGCGTGCCTTCCAGCAAGGCCCAGGCCCCCTTTGGAAACCCCTGCTCCGTGTGAAAAATATGAAAAGGGGTCCATTAATATACAAGATAAACATATCGGGACCAGAATAAAAGGGGCTAAAAGAACTCTACAACGGGTAATTCCTTTTTCCTTAAAAAAATTTTACCCAGATTAATTAATTCCCCAATAAAAAGCAGTGCAACAGATGTAAGGGACTATGCATGTAAGAAATGTTGACAGAGTCAAAAAGAAACAACAAAAAAAGCCATCCAAGTGTTTTTTTGAGGGAGTGAATACTGTACTCATCTATTGCCCCAAACCTACCTCTGACCACCTTCAAAACCCATGTACACCAGAAAAATTTTTGCAGGAGCCCAAATGCACACACCCCACCCCTAGGTTACAAAGTTCAGGGGGAAAAATTGGCCTGTGTAACTCATCCCCCCCCGGTTGCGGAAAAAAACCAAACATTCAAAAGGGCCCATATCAAAATAGCAGACCAGATCTTACCTGTACCCCTGACTATAGTGAAACAACTATCACTGTCTTGGATGATATGGGGACCATCTCCCCATTTATCTTTACCCCAAGAAACTCAAAGCTCTGTCTTAAAATAGAAAGTTCTGGAATTTCAGAAAAGCAGACGGGCCCCTCTTGAAACCAGAAACATAGGCATGGACAAAATTGCCTCACTGGAAATATATTGTCTTTCAACATATGTTGAAAAACTGGAAATCAAGAAAGGCCTTTCCCAAATGGCGAAAATATAAGCCTTTTGGAACAAAGATCTAGAAAAAGCAGTGATGGATGAAGGAAAGCAAAAACAAGCGAAAAAAACCTTCGAGTTAAAAAAACCAATTATTCGCGCTGCTA
The DNA here is from genome assembly GCA_020796225.1 of Arion vulgaris. NCBI lineage: Eukaryota > Metazoa > Mollusca > Gastropoda > Stylommatophora > Arionidae > Arion > Arion vulgaris. Next base: position 4,692 of record JADZMA010002629.1, read on the forward strand.
AATTTCCCCTTCTGAAGCGTGTGAAACTTGATCTAAATGAAGATCCCCGGGCATGGGATCTGATAAACAAACACAGGCATAGAAAGAAAGAAAATCCCAGACCCATCAAAAAAAAAATAAACCATTAGATGCAAAAAAAAAGGAAATATTAAACAAACATTTTGCTAACGTTAAAAAAGCATAAGAAAAACTGGAAAAAGCTTTATGGAAAATCTTTAAAAGAAAAAAAATGCCCCATGCAATGTATGTGCATTTGAAAAAGTTTAAATCTTCGAGATGGAAACACAATGAAAAAACTAAAACCTCAAAACCCCAGGCCCGATAAGATTAAAAATGAATTTTGCCATATGGGCAGAAGGCTGAGTTGATATTTTTGCTATAAATAGAATTTGGGAAAAGGGAAAACCTGCTGCTTGGCAAACACCCAATATCCCCCCCATCCTAAAGAAGAAACCAATGGACCCCCTTTAAATTACAGGCTCATCTTTGACCTCATGTTTAGGAAAACTACGGAAGAAAGGTTAATAACCCACTTTTTGGTGGCTTAAAAAGTCATGATTACCCCGGCAGGGTTTGAAGGGCTGGAACAGAAGAAACTCTTCAGACTTGTCAGAATACAATTGATGGATTGAATGGAACCCGCGGTTTTTATCGTTTAAACAAGCATTGACAGAGTCTGGAGGGGGCCTCTTGATGAAATGCTCAATATAGGATCCTGGAAAGATGTTACAATGGATACAAAATTTTTTCCCCAAAAGGACCATTGGAACATCTTTTGTGGAACTTCCTCCAAGAGAACACTGGGGAAAGGGCCCCCCACAGGGCTGACCCTTTTCCCCATCTTCATCAATGACCTCCCCTCCCTTCTAAACATGAAAGCCCTTTTGCTGATGACCTTGTAAATGGAAAACGAAAATACCATGTACTAACTGGGGGTAAACAATAGAACCCCTTTCCATAATCTCAACATAAACCTATGAAGCAAAATCAATGAACAGAAAACTTGATACCATTCTCCAGGCCCCCAAAAAAAAATCAAAGAACCTTTGGCACAATGAATGAAAGGAGCACTGCTGAAAAAAAGGAAAACCCGACTTACCTGGGGTCAAGTTAGACAAACAACTGAGGGGAAGAACACATTAACAACATAAAAAAAACATCTAAAAGACTCAACATGTTAAAGACTTTCTAGCACCAGGGGTGCAACAAAAAAGCACCCTTAGGCAACTATATCTTTATGGGGTCTACAATGGACAACTGCCTTCCCCCCAAGCTTGGTGGGGACATCAAAACTCCTGGACAGGGGGGAAAAAGGTTTAGGTTTATATGGGGGAAAGAGAAGCGACCCCAACTCCTTTGAAAGGGCCAACTTTTAACCACTAGATATTAGGAGGCGAAAGGGCCCAATAGAACATCGGCGATATAAAAAAAATGAAAAAAAACCCTCCCAACAGACAAAACTTTGACGGGGAAATCCCTCAAAGTCCGCAAAAACATTTGGAAGTTGGGGGGAAAAAAAAGAAGAACACCCCCTTTCCCCCTGACGAACCCCCTCCAAGATGCCCCGGCCCCCCCGGCTAAACAAAAACAACCAAAACAAAAAAAAATTTTACAAAACTATCGCAACATTGGCAAAAAACCCCGCCCGGGGAAAAATAAACAGTTATCCCCTCTATCCATGCCTCACTGATGGTTACTTTTAAAACTTAGCGGCCCCTTTTACAAATACCAGATGGAACTACCTATAGTTCTTTCTCCTTGTGGGAAATTTTTCCCAAAATTGGGCAGAGATTATAGCCATAAAACCGTTGGGGAAAAGTCCCCCCGGTTTGAACTTGGAAATATTGTCCAAAACAAAAAATTCACTGACTCACAGTCACACTCAACTGAAGAACAGCAGAACAAAACAAAACGAGATCCATCATTGGGATTATCATCCCAAAACTATTTTCCCCTTTTTTTAAATTTTTCAAGGGGTCCTAGACACAAAAATCCCAGGAAATGACAAGGAATCATCTGGGCCCAGGGATCATAAAACCACAAATAACAAAACCCGTTGCTACAAAAATATAAACGTTCTGAAAAAAAACCCCCAGAAATTGGTGAACGGGGATGGGGGCTGGTCGGGACGTGCAGAATGAATGACCAAACCCCGGACAATTTCTGCTCAAAAAGTCAATATCTTTGTTGAACAGGACATGTTGGACTGAAATTAACCACCAGAAAAAACCCCCACCTCCCCAAGAGAAAGTCAGTCACTCATGTGAGAAATACAGCATATCTTGTTTAACCGGGACTACCCCAAAAATAAAGAACTCCCCCACACCCATCTGTTCATAATACCCTTTACACTAGTCTCCACAATTACAAAAATGCAGATTCTACAAACTGGCATTGGGTCCCCCAAAGTGAAACTCGCGGCCTGGTTAGAAAAAAGAACAAGTAGGATGCAGTCAGGGGGGGAACATGTTTTGTTGCAGTTTTCAGCGTGAGCGGGATCTCACCTTTCTTCCGACCAGAAACCCTTTTTTGGTCCGGGTTGCATCCCCCTCTTCATACCCCGAGTTTTGGTAGTTTTTTTCCCAGGCTGCCGGGAGGCAGTGTGGAGTTATGATCAGCTTTTTTTTTCGCTGCCCCTGCACTAGCAGTCAGCTTGGTCGTTGCTAAACTCATGCAGCTTGTGTATACCCCAAAAAAGGGATGGAGCATCGGGCCCCTTGAAAGCACATAAACTGTTCCATGTTTCCTAAGAAATATGGAAATGGATATTGAGGAAAGACCTTGAAATGATACCCAAAGATAGAAATGAATGCGAATGGTTGTTAAGTGAATTTTTACAAGAGTTTTATTATTTTTTAAAAAAAAACTTAATTTCTTCTTTTTTCATTAATTCAAAAAAACATTTCATTATTTCATTTACAAGGTTTAAATATCCCCCAATCCTTTTTAGAATATCATTTTCGCTGCATTCTTTTTCTCTTTTTTAACCCTACTTTTGTCAGACTGCAGTAAGATCTTTTTTGGGCTTCCTTTGAGGTGGACAGAGTTTTGGTCAGCTCCGGCTCGCTGACACATTTTTTTAAAACCCGCCCCCCCCTTTGATTTAATCCTTAATTTCAAAGTGGATGTGAATGTATCTACATTGTTGATGGGAATCCCAGGACTAACCCTCACCAAGACCCCAAAAGATCACCTTTGGGGGGCATTATGGTAACAGATGTTCAATTTTCATGAGTTGTCTGGCCACAAAAACGTCGTTTTTTTTTTAAAAATCTCTTTTTGGAAAACCCAAAGAATGGCGAAATACTCGCATTTTCTTTCTCTGTTTTCCTGATGCAAACCCAAGGGAAAAAGGTCTTCTCTTCTTCATGGTTTCCCCTCATCGACTTCTCTCTAAATGGCAAGCCACATCAAAAAGTGCTATAACAACTATGGAGCTCAGAAAAAATCTTAGGGTTTTTGGGAAAAAAATCTGGTGACGGCGTGCGTCTTTAAAACTCCAACCTTAAAAGGCCCGGCAAACTCTTAACCCCCGTCACAGGCCCCCTCAAAAAAAAACTATTATTAATAGAAATAAAGTTTTGGGTTTTTTACAAACAAAAAACACTGATAACCAATAGGTCTTTACCCAGCAATTTTTTTAAACAAAATAATAAGCTAACTAAAGACATACCTTGCATTAGTAAACTTTGTCGAAAAATTATTCTTATCAGCAAATTGATTGTCTTTATTCCCAAATTAAAGGAACCTTCTGTTGAACTGTTGAATAAAATAATAAAAGTTCATATGATGTGATGGTTTTTGAGTTTTGTTTGTCTTGTTCCCCAATATGAATTCTTTTTTTAATCCCCTTTACCCTTTTTAAAACCCCTCTTTGTGTTGTATGTGATCTGGACCAAGACAACTGATTTGTTATTTTGTACCTAAAAAAGCCCCAATGTGTTTTTGCCAGCACATCCAATTTCTCTACATTTTTTAATTTAGAAAAAGCTTCTCGGCTCCCTCATCACATCTTTGCAGGGTTACTATTCTTTGCCCCCTTTGAACCCCAACCATGGGGGGTTTAAATAAAGGGTTTGTCAATATATAGGGATGTCTGATTGATTTTTGTGTTTTCCCACTTTTTAGTCCCCTTTTGGTGGTTTCCTTTTTTTAAATTTAGCCCCAAAATAGTGTGGGGGGTGTGGTTCCCTGCATATTTGAAATGCCGGGGTTGGGGTTTCCCTGCACCCAAACCCTGGTTTTTTCAAATGTTTTAAAAAGGCGCTGGGACAATATTTTGTACAATAATTTAAACACCGTTTAGCTATCAAAGAAAGAAAATTTTGGGTTTTTGAGTGATGGCTAATTTACAATAATTTCTTTTTACTGGTTTATAAAATTAAAGATTGTAATGTCACTTCCCCGTTTTTTTTTCGTTAAAACACATTTTTTGCTTTTTCAGTTCTAGTAAAATTTTTGCAATTATGAGTGCAATTATCTTTTTAAATTGTACACTTTTAAATTTCTGGTTACCAATACATTCTTATCACAGTACAAGTCATATATGAATATATATGATTTTATTATGCCTAAGTTGAATGGTTCTTTTAAATATATCAAATGTTTTAAAAGCTCCCAAAAAATTATTCATTCCCCCCCTTTAATAGAAGAGTTTAAAATTTTTAAATTATGGGTTGGGTCTAAAAAAGGGAATGACAATTTAAAAAAAAAAGCTATATTAATTTTCCCTCTCTATTTCTGATGTGGTTTTCCCTGTTTAAAACAAAAAACATATTGATTTATTATTATTTTTAGGAACAATCTTTTTTTTCAAATTTATATAATTATATATTTAAAAATAAAAAGAATCTGGAAAAATGTGTATCTTTCAATTTGTTGTAAATTCAATTTTCAATTTAATGACGCACAAAGAAATGGGGCAATTTCTCGGCTTTCTGTTGTTACACTGCAACACGCTGTGGGGGAAGGGTTTGGTTGGGACAAACTCCCCAAAAATATTTAAACCCCCCCCCTGTAATCTGAAAACGTGTGGCGTATTAATGATATTGGATGGTCGATTAGAAAATTTAAAAACAAAGAAAAAAAAGATGCAATTTTCCAGTTTTTCGTCGATGCACATTATTTTTTTCAAAAAATAGGATAAACCCCAAATCATCAACAAAAATGTATCCTCTTTCAGATCATTAGCTTTGTCCTCCATTTAAAAAAAACTAGATATATTTTAAATTTGGTTTTTTTTAAAATTAAGGGCCCCAACTCTTGACATCGTTTGTTTTTTCCCGGGAAAAAGGATCAGTTTTATTTTAAAAAAAGCGTTTTGCATTCCAATTGGATTTCTTTTTTCTCCATCTTTTATTTTGAAAATACATTTACAATAAAAAAAAGGTTGAAAAAAATTTAAGGTGTTAAAAATTTTCATCTATATTTTTGTGTAAAAAATGCCCTTTCATAATTAACTCTTCTTTTTTAGAATTTATTTAACATTAAAAAAAATAATTAGAATGATTCCCCTTTTAATTTTGCGTTTCCAATTGTTATAGCTCTTATAAAAATTTAAAATTTGTGGTTCGTCATTATCGAAATTAAAATGAAAACACACCCTTTTGCTCTTGTAGTAGTTGGTTCTTTTTCTCTGTAATATTTTTGGCTGGAATCTTGTTTGTTTTTTTTTTTGTTTGTGGGGTTAACCCTTAAAAGCCCCCTTTTAACCCAAAACAAAAATTTTTTGGTTATATCAACTGTACCAACAAACAAAAAAATAAAAAATTTAAATCCTTTCAGAATCCCCGAATTAATTGGTTTTGGAATCTTGTTTGGGGAAAAACATGTTTAAATAAATGGCCCCTAAACACAAAGTCTGTGGTTTCAAATTCAAAAACAATGAAAAATGAACGTTTCGACCAACAAAGGGCCTTTTTCAACAAACGAAAAACAGGGTGACAAATTTAAAAAAAAAAATGGACGACCAAATACAAAAGTTGATTTCTTTTATGGGTTTTCGACCTGGGCTCACATTACATTCCAGTTTGTACTTTCTCTTTCCATGCCTTTTCTTTTGGGTTTTTTGCATGTATTCAAATTATAAATTACTGATTTTGATTGTTTCTCTTCCCTTCTATTTCTAGTTTTTATATGTTTTTTTGTTTCATTTATTTCAGTTTGGTTAAGTTGTTTTTCGTGGTTTTTTTCAAAGGGCATGGTACCACCCCTTCAAAAAAATGGAAAATCTGAAAGAATGCTGAAAAATCACAAAAAACGTTAAAAAACTGGGGTTGATTCGCAAAAATCTTAAAAGGGTTGCAATTAACTATCAGTAAACCCTCTTCACGAAATCCCAAGGGACCGAAAAAAACCCGGTTCTTTTAAAAAAATTTGTGTAATCAGGGGTAAATTTTTTGGGATTAATCCAATATTAACCATATACAATGATCCTCATATAAACACTACTAATAATTAACTTTTAAAAGTACTCACTTTTTTTCTGCAGAAAAATTCCTTTTATTCGCTGTCGAACGGGCGAGTGTAATTCCCCCAACTGTGTATACTTCCCTAAACCCCGGGCATTTCAGCTGTTTCAAACCGTTCTAAAGTGTCCAAAGGGCGTTGACACTTCCTGGCGGGGTGGGCGGTATATATTTCTTCATCCTTTCTTCGTATATTTCACCTCACACAACTGCTTGTACATTCATCAGATTCCCCTGGAGAAACACGGGAAAACGTCATCTGCCCAAGAATTCCTCAAAAAATAACTCCAGGGTTCAACGTTTGAAGAAAATCCCCTTC
>JADZMA010002630.1:0-11476 GCA_020796225.1 Arion vulgaris
TCTTGCAGGATGTGCTCTAGGACTGCTTTGGTGCTTCACAGGTGCAGGCTGCCGAGTCCCTGAGACCCATTCTGTGGAGGTGTGCTCTGAGACTGCAGTGTCCCATTCTAAGTAGTTAAATGCTAATTACACAGGCTCGTTATATTTGAATCTTCGTCTGCAATGTCAGTTTTGTGTTGTCCCACGCTCGCTTTGATAGTTTGTCGAATCTAGTAGCCGCACTAACTATACAAGCGTTGATTTCATCAAGAGAAAATCTGGCAGTAATAATGGAACTAAGATAGCAACATATTTTGAACTGGTGTTAGATGGTTACCATTTAAAGTGATATTTGTTGATGTATTACTTCCCTGACATAAAACCACTGTTTTGGTGACACTTATTGTCAGAGAAAACAGCTCGCATACCCTGGCGAAATTATTTATTAGAGATTGCAGGGTAGCCTCACTGTGTGCGACTAGAGCAGCATCGTCAGAAAAAACGAGATTGACAGAGATCAAGTTATTGGTTACTAAACTGTCGTCATTGCACTTCGGGCAGACCCATAGGTGCTCAGTCTCCACCAACAGATATCGAAGAGTATGCATACTGATGGTTCCTGTGGCTCGCTGATTAAACACACCTCTCACTCTCCCTCTCAGGCATCCAGTTCGACTTGAACAACGGGTAACTCCAAACTGCTTAAATCGCTTGATCGATTCAACATCGATTTTAGTGTCCTCATCCAACAGACAGTCGCGAAGAGACCGAAGAATATCCCCTTATCCATCTTCAACTCCCCAACAATCTATGCTGTTGATGCAAGCCTGTAGAGATCACGTGTCTACATAGATTGCTGGTAGTATCAAGAAAAGATTTTAGAAATGGATATATCAGAAAAAAGTGGGCACAACATCAGTACTGAACTTCATCAAGCAACAACAAATTAAATGGTTCGGCCACATAAACAGATTGTTAACAGAAAATGTGGACCTCAGAGATAACAGGAGAAGAAAGACACTATTTATGAAGCGTACACAAAAGCCAGTTCTAGAAATCTCTTCTTACCCTGAAGCTGTGAGGCAATATAGGATTATAGAAAATAAACAAGAAAGAGTGCGTCTCAAAGAGAAATGTTATCCAAATACAGTGGAAACAAAGCAAATACAGTGGAAACAAAGCAAATACAGTGGAAACAAAGCAAATACAGTGGAAACAAAGCAAATACAGTGGAAACAAAGCAAATACAGTGGAAACAAAACAAATACAGTGGAAACAAAGCAAATACAGTGGAAACAAAGCAAATACAGTGGAAACAAAGCAAATACAGTGGAAACAAAGCAAATACAGTGGAAACAAAGCAAATACAGTGGAAACAAAGCAAATACAGTGGGAACAAAGCAAGTGGTCGTCCACACAAAAGGTGGACCTCAGAAATAACAGATACAGTGAAAAACAATAAGACAAAAAGGGCCAGTTCTAGAAATCGCTTCTTATCCTGAAGCTGTGATGCAAAACATGATTACAGAAAAGAAAGAAAGATATTTGTTTATCTTTGTACGCCCACAGCAACAAGTTCAATCAAGTCTCCTCTTTCTCATCATCTCTCATCTCTCTCTCTCTCTCTCTCTCTCTCTCTCTCTCTCAACCTCTCTCTCTCTCAACCTCTCTATCTCATCCTCTCTCTTTCTCATCCTCTCTCTCATCCTCTCTCTCTCTCTCTCTCATCCTCTCTCTCATCCTCTCTCTCTCAACCTCTCTCATCCTCTCTCTCTCTCATCCTCTCTCTCTCTCTCATCCTCTCTCTCTCATCCTCTCTCTCATACTCTCTCTCAACCTCTCTCTCTCTCATCCTCTCTCTCATCCTCTCTCTCTCATCCTCTCTCTCTCTCATCCTCTCTCTCTCATCCTCTCTCTCTCATCCTCTCTCTCATACTCTCTCTCTCAACCTCTCTCTCATCCTCTCTCTCTCATCCTCTCTCTCTATCCTCTCTCTCTATCATCCTCTCTTTCTCTCATCTCTCTCTCATCCTCTCTCTCTCTCTCTCATCCTCTCTCTCATCCTCTCTCTCTCATCCTCTCCCCCTTTCTCTCAACCCCTCTCTCTCTCTCTCATCCTCTCTTCTGTAAGATTACTTATCAGATATCACTTACCTTTAGCTGATGAACATCTAATACATTACTGCTGTTGTTGTCACTGATGGTACTGTAGATGATGGTATCATTAGTGGTATTATTACTGCTAGTGTGGTATATACTTGAGAGTATCTGCGAGTTATTGACCATACAGACGATAGCCACACTCATGTTGAGACGTAAGTACATCATGTTTGTGATAGACCAGAAGCACATGATAGTGACTACCAACCTCCATGAGAAGATGAAGGATACGCCGCTGGCTGGGGAACATACAAGATAGATTACGTGTTCCTGGTTTGAAATCTTGCACATTATTCATACAATTCGGGAGTCTCTGTGGCGGAGATATTAGGTGCTAGGTGTTAGGTGCCTCTTGTCTCAAACGTACTCGGTTCGTTCCGTCGCGGAGCCATTAGAATATTTTTCCAGAGATTCCTGATCTCAGTTATGTTATGTTATGTTATGTTATGTTATGTTATGTTATGCTATGTTATGCGATCGACGTCACGGCACATTGGGCATTCCCATGCATGCTCTGTCCTCCGCTGCAGCAGCCATCCTAAAGTCCATTTGCTCACCGTACCCATGAGAAGTTGATTACTATATCTTCTCTCTACTACGAAGACGACACTGTCTGGCATGTCCACACTTAACGCCTAATTCTCGAACTCGTTCCAGTGTCTGATCTCAGTATTGGTGAAATCGAGTTCCTAGTCCTGTCGGAGACGGACGATAACACATAGATCCCGTGTTCAAGTTGAGCACGAAAGAGAACCATTGACAGTTCAAAATCGAGAAGAGTAGACTGGAAAGTCTTCGCAAATTTCATTTTTAAAATTACTACAAATTATTTCACCATCATCTAAATTACATCGGGGACCCTTGCCGGTGCTACGGAGTTCGTGTACTGCCGCTGGCATCTTCATGTGTAACAAAGAGATCGGAGCACACATGGTTACTCACCGAAGTGCAATGATGATCATATCAGTCAATCAATCTATTCATAAACAAATTTACATGGATAAGTATACATGCATAAATAAACATCTTCTTCCTGTATTGCCTTTGAAGTCCTCAACTAACTCATGAGATTTCATATTTAGTTGGATTTGATAACTAAAGTTTGTTACTGGATGAAATAGCTAACTCCACATGCCGAACCTAACAAATGTTGGATAAATAAATACAAATACATACAGAAAATATACATATATCTTCTTCTTTCTTTCTTCTGCGTTCTCACTAGATTAGGATTTCGGATTCTTTAATAAAGGCAGCCGTCTGCCTCAGATTATCAGCCACGCCATACAGTTTGTCTTCTGCGTTCTCACTTGATTGGGATTTCGAATTCTCTAATAAAGGCAGCCGTGTGCCTCAGATTATCAGACATGCATACAGTTTATCTTCTGTGTTTTCACTAGATTAGGATTTCGGATTCTCTAATAAAGGCAGCGTCTGCCTCAGATTATCAGCCACGCCATACAGTTTGTCTTACATAGGATTAATAGAGCCACGCTACTTGTCTTGACACTCAGTGCAAGTGGGCCACCCTTTCTCAAGTCTGCATACTGGGCAGTTCTGTAGGATATAATTCCTTGATTTCTGCTTCGTTGTGCGACTCTTCCAGCAGTAAGTTTTGGCCACCCTCATGATGGTAGGTCTGACATTCTTACTGCGTGGCTAAATCTCCGAGGCAGATTGGCGACCGTAGAATCCGTTATCCCATTCCTCATTGTGAGGGTCGTTGCACCATGTTATGCGCCTTATGGCCTGGTGCATCCGTTTTCTGCAAGCATTTGTTTCGGGTTAGCATTCCCTAACGGACACATGCATCCGATTTCAGCCTAACCTCCTTAGTCGCCTCTTACGACATGCGTGGCAGGTAACAGTGGTTCTATTCTTTACACCCAAATTTGGGCCCCGGTAACCACTCGGGCGAAACATATATAAAACATACATAAATAAAGCGTACATACATACACACACACATATATTGTATTATATTACTCTCATACCGTGATATGTCACATAGAGCCTGCAAGCAATTTCTCCATACCGCTATATCCTGGGTATCTCTTTCAATGTCTCTTCTATGGAAGTGAGTCTGATATTTCTCTCATCTCTCAGTAAAGTTAGTTTCAGGGTTTCTCTAGGACGTCTTTTCTTTCTTAAGTCATTTGCCTCCCACTTCAATGTCTGCTTTATGATTCTTTGATCATTTCTTCTCAGAGTATACCCAACATATCTCCATCTTCTTTCTTATAACAGTTGTTACTAGTGGTTGACCAGACATTTCTTCTCATAGTATACCCAACATATCTCCCTCCTCACTTTCTTATAACAATTGTTACTAGTTGTTGACCAGACATTTCTTCTCAGAGTAAGCCTAACATATCTCCATTTTCTTTTTCTTATAACAGTTGTTACTAGTTGTTGACCAGACATTTCTTCTCAGAGTAAGCCCAACATATCTCCATGTTCTCCTTCTTATAACGGTTGTTACTAGCAGTTGACCAGACATTTCTTCTAAGAGTAAGCTCAAAATATCACCATCTTCTCCTTGTTATAACAGTTATTACTAGTAGCTGACCAAACATTTCTCTGATTTCATCACTTCTAAATTCGTCCCCCATTTTATGTTGATTGTTTTTCGCAGACATCTACTTTCAAAGGCATTGAACTTACTTTATATATCGGTAATCATTTTCATCAGTGGCGGCTCGTGATCCTTTTTGTTGGTGAGGGCAGACACAGATTTTCGTAAAAATCATGGTTTTGGATTAATTATATTTTAATTTATTAAGTAATAAATGCACGTTACACATTATTTTTGATGGGGCCTGGCCCGACTGGCCCTTAATGACGAGCCGCCACTGATTTTCATACACCTATTTTATTACAGACAATTATTCTACATGCTTTGAGTCATTATATGGAGATATATTGACCTCAATTTGAAGAATAGATTAAACATGTTGCGCAGAATAGACCGGTATGGAGAAATTGTTTGGAGGCATTATGTAATGTAATATCGATATAGGGGGAGACTGCAGTAAAACTGTAAAATGGCGAAACACGTAATATCAAAGTACTGTAGTTTTACAAAATACAAAAACAATGACAATACACAGCCGAATATATAACGTATTATGTAATGTATAATAGTACGAGAGAAATATATTTGAATACACAAAAAACAAAAATCATGTCAACTGAAAAAACAAAAGGCTCACCTAACATCCAAGTAAACAATGAAGAATTCCAATGTGTAGAGAGTTACGAATACCTGGACTCAATAATTAACAATAACGGTGACTGCTCCAAAGAGATCTCAAGAGGATTGACAATAGCAATCAAGAAGTTAAACACAATGAAGAACATGTGGCAAAGCACCAGCAAAATATTAAAATTTAAAATATTGAGAGTATGCATTTTCCCAGTGCCTACTTATAGTTGTGAATCATGGACTATTACACAAAAATTAAGAATGAAAATCCAGTCCTTCGAAACTAAGTGCTACAGAAAGATCCTACGAATACCATGGACAGAAAAAGAAAGAACACTGATGTCCTGAAAGAACTAAATGTTAAAGAGAATTGGCTGATAAACAACATACTATACAGAAAAATTACGTACTTTGGTCACATCAAGCGTCACGATGGCCTGGAAAGAACAATACTAGAGGGCAGGGTCCCAGGACGCAGAGGCAGACCAAGAAGAAGATGGCTACAAGATATTAAAGAAACCATGAATATGACCATCGACGAAGTGGGTGAACTAGCTAGAGACAGAGTGGATTTCAGATGCGGTGCAGAGAGAGAGCAACATCCTATAAAGGATACGCACCTTGATGATGATGATGATGATATATATATATATATATATAATATATATATATATATATATATATATGAACATTTCCGTAACAATTACCATTGGTAGCAACCGGGACTCTAGTTTACATGTATGGTCACAGCCATCATTAACCACAAACTACATCTACAGACAAGCATAGAAAATCGTGTTGTCAACATCACTGAAATCTTTGTCCGAATATTTATTAAAATGTATGTGAAAATGTTATACTCATTCACCAATCTTATACCACACAGTCATGAGGAATGTACAGTAGCAACTGCAGCAATTTTCATTATACTGCTAATACTTCTGCAGCTGTTACTACTATTATTATTGCTAGTACTATACTACTACTGCTACTACCACTGCGACTACTACTACTACTACTAATACTTCTACTCTACCACTGCGACTACTACTACTATTACTACTCTACCACTGCGACTACTACCACTACTTCTACTAATACTGCTATTATTAATAATACAGCTCTTACTTTTGCTGAAATCGGATGCACGTGTCCTAAATGTGTAGAAGTCTATGCGCTTAGGAGCCTACTAAACCAATGTGCAACGTATACACGTTCTTGGCAAAGATCAAACATATCACAAAGAGGGATTAAAGTTGGTCGTAAAGAACGAACGCAAAGAAGAAGAAGAAGACAGCTATTACTACTACTACTATTACTACTACTGCTTCACTACTACTACTACTACTACTACTACTACTACTACTACTGCTGCTAGTAATAATACAGCTACTACTACTACTATTTTTATTACACAGCTAGCAATACTGATTCGACTGTCATTATATATGTGATACCAACTATAGACCATCGACTTACCTGCCATTCTATATGTACCTCCTGTCTACACAAACAGGTTTATGTCCTCTTGCACACTCACAGACACTGACAGGAAAAGAGGATATTTGTCAGAATATATTATAAAATAACTTCAGTATGTCTGGTTTCACATTAACCTGTTCTAAATTTAGTCACGTCATGTCTGTGCATACGCAACTGTAACATACTAGCTAGGCGTCATATGGTAGACCGCAAGACTCGACCCCAGGACACAAATTGTCACAGTCAGATAATATGTGATATGAATTCATTCATGTACTTAATTAAGCACGTCTGATATTCAACCTGGCTGTTAAGTCTTTCACTACCTTATTGTTCTATATGTTGTTTGTCGCTTGTCTCAGTTGCGCTGTTTCTGCCTGTATTGTTTTAATTTAAAGATATAGAAAGCAAGTTGAATGCATTTGAAAATAGATGTCTGCGAAAAATAATGAATATAAAATGGAACCAGTGCCGGATTAGGCTAGCGCGGGGCCCGTAGCAAATTTTAGCGCGGGGCCCTAGGTTTTGTATGATAATAAAATAAAACACAACTTTTACAAACAAACTTGTCTCGATTTGATGTGAGCAAATTTAGAGATAGCACTAGACAAATCAATTTCTCTATGTAAATTACATTCAATGTTCATTAAGGTGAGGTTATTTAGACAATCTTGTCCCATCATGTTTCTTAACTCACTTTTTATACACTTTAATGTTGAAAAGAACGTTCTCCGCTGCAGTTAGTAATCATTAAAGACAAGTAAATTCGTAAGACTATTTCTACATTTGGGAAACACGACTCTAATGAATTTTCCATTATAAGTTTATAAAATTGCAGTTCAAGAGCTGAATGCTTTTCGTTGCTAATAGCAGCAGCTACATTAATTTTAAGAAGTTCAGTGAACTGCATAAGTTCGTCGCCTAGGCTTTCTTCCAAATCCTCTTGGTAAAAGCTGACAATATTTGGAGTTCTTTAATAGATCTCTTCTGCTGTAACAGATTTTTAACTGCCGGAGTATTCCAAATACACCAGTCACTCTATGGTACAGCCTAAATCAATAACTTTGCAAACAAAACAGAGCAGTTGTCCTTTAGTTTCTGTATAACACAACCAATCTCTCACGTGAGTTTTGTTTGTTGGTGTATGCGAGTATGTGAAAAACGACTTTCGACAAAATCGTGGATTGTTTTCTTTATCGTATGTTTTTTTTTAAGACATGAAATCACTGTTCATATGTTTCACTTCGCTACTTTCTTTCACAATCCAATAATCTCGACTAAAGTTGTTAGGCCATTCACCAATATCGTTGGAGTACATTTTACTTTCGTTGTGTTTTTGGCTTGTAGATGATGTTGCTATATTAGAAGCATGTGCTGTGCTTTCTGCCTCTCTTTGGCTTGAAGATGATATGGCTAAATTGGGAGGACGTGCTGTACATTCGATTTCAGTTTGTCTTGTGAAAAATGTGGCTAAATCGTGAAGAGTTGCTGATCTTAATGGTAATATTGGTAATAATGATTCTTCTATAGCAGGGGTGGGCAAACTACGGCCCGCGGGCCGCATTCGGCCCGCCATTTGATATTTTGCGGCCCTCAAACACATTTATCCATATTAGAAAGTATACTGTTATAGTGTAAGTCTGTTAGAAATATAATTTATTTCAGAATTTATCTACATTATGTAAAACTACCTTTGTTTACAATAAAAATATTTAATTGATTACTTACGAGAATTAAACAAAAATATACATAATATTATATGTGGCCCTCCAATAGCTTTATAATTTTCAATGTGGCCCTCTGCACAAAAAGTTTGCCCACCCCTGTTCTATAGCACTTCCTTCATCTACTACACAGTGGGACACGTCTTCTGTATTTTCTGCTTCGATTTCGTTGGATTCAGCACCATCACACACATTTAAAAATTCAGACAGCTTTCGTGTTTTTGATATACCATCTGGTTATTTTTTCCATTTTCATCTGTCACATAGGCGCGGGGCCCCCTAGAAGCGCGGGCCCGTAGCATTTGCTACTTCTGCTACTAGGCTAATCCGGCGCTGAATGGAACGAATTCAGGAGAAGTGATGAAATCAGAGAAATGTCTGGTCAACCACTAGTGACAACTGTTATAAGAAAGAGAAGATGGAGATATGTTGGACACACCTTGAGGAGAAATGATCAACGAATATCAAAGCAGGTATTAAAGTGGGATGCAAAGGGTTCAAGAAAAAGAAAGAGAGGACGACCTAAGGAGACCCTGAAACGAACTTTGCTGAGAGAGGCAAGAAATATCGGTCTCAGTTCTATGGAGGAGATTGAACGAGTTTCCCAGGATAGAGCGGTATGGAGAAATTACTTGCAGTCCCTATGTAACGTATAACGGTACGAGAGGAATTATTATTATTGTTTTAATTGATGTGTTCTGTCCATTGTGTTATGTCTATTGTTGTCTGTCTGTTGTGTTCTGTGTATCGTGGTCTGTCTGTTGTGATTTACAAGAAAGTAAACTATTGTGATATAAAACCATACAAGATCTACAACTGCTAGCAACGAACCGCATTACATGGAGATCTAAAACTTCTGAATTATTAGCGCCTTTGACACGAAAGGAACAAACTAACTATATTGTTTTTATAACTGTTGTGTTTTGCCTTTTGTGTTCTGTGTAGTACGTTTTTGCATGTGTTGTAATCTGTGTGATGTGTTCTATTTATTGTTGTATGCCTGCTGTGTTCCGCATGTGTTACATGTGATGTGTTCTGTGTCATGTGTTCTGTGTGATGTCTTCTGTGTTCTGCGTGATGTTTTCTGCGTGATATGTTCAGTGTGATGTGTTCTAGATTATGTGTTTCGGGAACGCGAGAGAGAGATTATGTGTTCTGCTTGATGTGTTCTCTTGTTCTGCTTGATGTGTTCAGTGTGATATTTTCTCTATGTGGTTTTTCTGTGTAATATGTTTAACAAGATGTGTAATGTGTTCTATGTGATGTGTTATGTGTGATATGTTTCTTACAGCTATCGATGGGGAGAGTAACTCACAGATGGGAAGGAGAAAGAGGTTTACAGCTGGGAATAAGAGAGAGATGTTTACAGCAGGGATGATGAAACAGTTTACAGCTGGGAAGATGAGAAGAGGTTTACAGCTGGGACGGAGAGAGAGAGAGGTTTACAGCTGGGACGGAGAGAGAGGTTTACAGCTGGGACGGAGAGAGAGAGGTTTACAGCTGGGACGGAGAGAGAGGTTTACAGCTGGGACGGAGAGAGAGAGGTTTACATCTGCGAAGGTGAGAGAGAGGTTTACAGCTGGGACAGAGAGAGGAAGGTTTACAGCTGGGATGGAGAGCGAGAGAAAGGTTTACAGCTGGGATTGAGAGAGAGAGAAAGGTTTACAGCTGGGATGGAGAGCGAGAGAAAGGTTTACAGCTGGGATGGAGAGAGAGAGAAAGGTTTACAGCTGGGATGGAGAGCGAGAGAAAGGTTTACAGCTGGGATGGAGAACGAGAAAAAGGTTTACAGCTGGGATGGAGAGCGAGAGAAAGGTTTACAGCTGGGATGGAGAGCGAGAGAAAGGTTTACAGCTGGGATGTAGAGCGAGAGAAAGGTTTACAGCTGGGATGGAGAGCGAGAGAAAGGTTTACAGCTGGGATGGAGAGCGAGAGAAAGGTTTACAGCTGGGATGTAGAGCGAGAGAAAGGTTTACAGCTGGGATGGAGAGCGAGAGAAAGGTTTACAGCTGGGATGGAGAGCGAGAGAAAGGTTTACAGCTGGGACAGAGAGAGAGAGGTTTACAGCTTGGAAGAAAAGTGTAATACTTGCAATACATTTCTCTATTATATTAAATATGTGAGCTGAAGTCGGCTGAACGTTTGAGATAAGTTGTACAGAATGTTCCTTTTTTCTTCCCACACTAAAACAGAAAAGCAGAAATGCTCGACTTAGAGCGATAGAGCTATCTAAGATCATGAGCCTCGTTATGGTATGTGTGTGTTTGTGAGTATGTGTGAGTGTGTTTATCGGTGTATGTGGACGTGTGTGTGTGCGCGCATGTGTGTACGTGTGAAGAGATGCCAGCAAATACGTACGCCTCTCAGCTCCAGCACGCGGAGCTCGTGCCAGTTTCTCCTTATAAGCACAGGTCTCATGTAACTACGTCATCATGCTCGCGCACGGTTCCCCCTCCTCCATCCCACGCTCGGTAACAGTATAAGATTATCGGACTGTAGAGGGTGAGCGGGAGATACCATTCTGCGTCTGCTACAGGTAGACGACGCAAACACCTGTCTCTCTCTCTCTCTCTCTCTCTCACTCTCTCTCAAAGACGAACAATTTCGCTGATAGTGTTCAATATGCATACTCGATGTAAGGAGATATAGAAAGTGAGAAGAGAGAGAGATAGAAAGAGAAACAGATAGAAAATATATATATAGAGAGAGAGACAGAATGAGCGATACAAGGTGTGTGTGTGTGAGAGAGAGAGAGAGAGAGGATGGAGACTAGAAAAAGGAGAGACCAGAGAAAGAGTAAACAAGAAAAAAGACAGAAAGTGATAGATAGATAAAAAGAGTGAGAGATACGAGACAGATCAAAAACGAGAAAACAAATAAGAGTGAGTGAAAGAGCGGGAGAGAAAGAGAGAGAAAAGAGCGAGAC
>JADZMA010002631.1:0-11470 GCA_020796225.1 Arion vulgaris
AAAATCTTCAATGCACTCTGAACATATCCGTATGTGTTTTGATTTTTTCAAAATATCTAAAAGCATCCAGCGACTGACGACCGTGACTGACCGTACCAGTGACTGACGACAGTGACTGACGACCAGTGACTGACCGTACCAGTGACTGACTGTACCAGTTCGATGTTGGCTGATGAGCCTAATCATATTCCTGGTGTGATGACTGACCGTACCAGTTCGATGTTGGTTGATGAGCCTACTCATATTCCTCTTGTGATGCTCTTTTCACCCCCAACACTTCCATAAATAAGTAAATGGTGGAAGAGAAGAAGAAGAAGATGCTCTTTTCTCGCCACTCCAATCGTCAATCCCGGCTCTTGCAATCTAGCAGTTATGGTGGATTGGTTTAATGCATATTTTCCATGGGCCACACTTCATGAGTGGTTCAAGATGTCAGCTCTGTCCATTCGTTAGCCCCCTGATATGGTGGCCGAACCAGCCTGCACATAAGTCTTGTTTTAATATAGCAGTGGAGATTCTTTTTCCGCTTTGGCATTGTAGTGAATTCACGCAAAGCATGTTTGAAGCCAAATAGACTTTGTTTTACAGAAGAATGCTGAAAATTCCATGGATATTGAAGAAAACCAATGAGGAGGTTTTAAATCAGTCCTGCACACAAAGAAACCTTATTAAAAGAATAAGAATCCGACAATCAAGGTTCTTCGGGCATATAATGCGAAGAGGTTTAGAACATTTGGTGACTACAGGTAAATTCAGGAAGAGAGATCGTGAAACACAGAGGGAGAAGATGTTGGATGGCCTGACATCATGGTTCGACACAAGTTCGACGTCAGAACTGATTACATGCACCAAGCAGAGAGAGTTGTGGAGATACATGATCGTCTCACCGGCAGGCATGGCAGCTGAATGATTGATATTTGTTTTTAGATTAGAACTGTTTAACTCCCCTGAAAGAAAGAATATTTCCAAATTTACTACTCATGAAGCAACAAGACAAGAATGGACGATGTTAATTAAGATATTTGACGAAATGTTTTTGTTAGTTATACATTGCGCGAGTAATTTTCTTGTTTTGTTTTGAAAGCTAGCGAATATTTGAAGCCCACTGAATTTCTCATTCTAAAAATATCATTAATAACTTGTTTTAAAAAATAATATAATTTCTGCAAAATTCAATCGAGATCTCTGCGATATTACAGATGTCCTGTACACTTTCTGAGATCGTCTTGTGTATGATTGATATCGGTGTATGCATGATTGTTCACTGATGTGTAATTATTGGTATAACAATCAATCAATCGATCAATCAATCATTCATTCAATCAATCAGGCAGTTAGTTTGTCGTCTGAAGGTTCTTCTTCTTCTTCTAATGCTTCATATTGACCACTTGTTAAAATCTGTTTGAGATTTGTATGTGATATGAGCCTAAGAGAGATTGTACATTGTGCAATGTAATATCTGCCAGGCAGACCAGCATATCCATTATGCGACGTTTTTATTTACTGGGCAGCTTCCCTAGGTCCGACATCAGTCGCCTCTAGCGACATGTCTTGTAGATCGCAGCGTTACTATTTGTTTGCTCTTGCGAGACTGGCCCACACGGGTGCACCGATGTGTGATTATTGTTGTCAATCAATCAATCAGTCAATCAGTCAATCAGTCGTCTGAAGGGTCTAAAAATAAATGATTGACTTTATTGAACCATGTTACTCCAACAACGGTTCCTTTCTGCAGAAATGGTACGCCACCTGCTGAGAGTATTGCACAAAGCACGCGCTTTGTAGCTCCGGCAACAATCCTTGGCATATCCAGAAAGAAAGCACAGGAGAACAGACCCGCGTGGACTGGATTCAAACCCATGACTTTCAGAACGCAAGTTAAACACTTAACTACAAAAATATTTAGTATAAAATCATAAATATCATTTTTGAATGAATGAAAAATGTACAACTTACTCATTTGAATTACCCGGTGGTGGGATGTCTCCAATTGTTGTTAATGTCAAGGTCGACCAGAACAGAGATCTCAGATACTTCCTATTGACGTCAGCAAAGTCTCCAACAGGCTTAGGATACGACCACTCTCCTTTGAATCCCTCCGCTTCACTTATCATGTAATAGAACGCTGCAAACCAATGTGCGCCTAAAAACAAGATATGAGTTAAATTTGCAACTCGTATTAAGTTTGGGTACGCTGTTCGAGACTCCAGCATGTGTAAGAATCGAAGAGGCCTGTAGATCTTCAAGAATCTTGGAAATCTGATCATGGGATAAACACCTATAGCAAACTGAATCAAATCCAAAGGCAACAAACAAATGAAATCAATGTAAATCACTTTAGATTTCGCGTACTTCTGTCGAAGCTTCTTGAGTCGTACCATAAGGCCTGATCCAGATATCCGGTACGAAATTGAACGATAATATCACAGATGTAAATAGCGTCGAAAAGCGCGTCTAACGAGTACCAACATGCTGGGCATCCTTGTTGGATTCTCTAAGCCTGTTCTTAGCTCATGTCCAAAGGTTGTATAGAACAGATATTGTCACAATAAGTAACCAATAATACATAAAATTCCCATCATGTTGAAGTACAAATCTTCCCTCGAGCTTGCTTGAAGAGTACCACGGTTTACGAGAATCGTCGTCTTGTGAATTCGACACGTTCTGAACGTTCTGGTGGTTTCTTGTTGAGAACTTCCTGAGAAAGGAATCTTCTCGATTGAGGCCTTGTCTTTGCTTTCTTGAGCTTTGCATCTCATTAGCGGCTTTTAGCGTGTTCCTTAGTCTTCTCCAGTTTGAACTAGGGAACATACCAATCCCCTGCTTAAGCGAGGCGACGTGGTCCTTTGGTTCCTCGTCGTGGTGTGTACAGCACTGCCCTCTTCTGTTCTGGCTAAGGTTATCGGTATTAGCCTGAGTGTCATTAGCATCAATAATACGATTCTTCTCACATTTAGTCCAAGCTTTAGAACCGTTTTCTTTCTTATCTTTCTTATATTTTCTAATACTCACAGACTTTTCTATATCCTTTTCAGCAGTGTCTTCATGTTTGTTAATATCTTTTTCAGAAGCGTCTACGATGGAAACACTATCAATAGAAAGACGTTTTGGGCAGTCAATAACACTATAAGGTATCTCCGCCGGATCTGTCTTCTGCGTGACAAGATGTCGTGCTTCGATCTCTCTGAAAACGATGCTATGCCGTTGTTGATCGCTGAGCTTCCTGGATGAAAGTTCCTTCGAAGACCCATTTACAAAGGTTTTGGGTAGTTTTTGAGTCATCGAACTGGACGGTTTGGGGAGTATTCTTTCAGACGGACTGAGTCATTTGGGGGTTTTGTCTAAAGATGGTACTTTTTTTTGGGCCTTTGGGATCGGGAAAACCCGAGGTAAACCAGGAGGAAGGATGTTTGTGAGGAAGTATGTTTATTAACATCTTGCGTTGTTTTTTATAAGGGATATTCCGTTTGTTTTTTTCCCCGGATGCCCGATTGATGTTTTCGGGGATGTTCTGTTGGTAAACATGGATCACCCACCTTTTTTGGGACATCAGATTCATCATCGTTTGAACCTGAAGTAAAATTCACGTTGGTAGTTCCTATTACATAAAGATGCTGCTTTTGATTTTGGGCGTTGGGGAAGCTGGTTGGGCACCCAGACTTGGGATGTGAATACTTTTTTTCTGGTTTGACTTGATGTTTTTGGGTACTTTCATTCCGATGTTGTTGTTTTTGTTTAATAAACCCGTTGTTGTGAAACAGTTCTTCAAACGACTGACCCGGGTGCCCTTTTTTTGTAAGATTTTGGGGGGAACCCAATTTTTAAAGGGGATTGTTTTAAAACCCTTTTTGCCAACCTGAGGGGGTTTGGGGGGAAAATTTTTGATCTAGGGGAATTTGATATTAAAATTCCCCGTGTAAACCCGTCCCCCGGCGCCAAACCCTCGCCGTTTCCTCTAGACTTTTTCATTGGTTGAATTTTTTTCCCCGATAATTTCCCGGGGTAAGGAAATTATTTAAAATATGTTCCGGCAAAGGGGATAATACAAAAAGTCCCACGGGGATAACTACCGAAAAAGTCCCAAAAAAGGGGGACTAACCCCCTAACCACCCCAAACCCACAAGATCTGTTTCATATCAACCCCCCGTTACACCGCGCAAATTTCTTTTTTTAAAAAACCCCATAATTCCCAAAATGTTTAGCCAAAAACCGTGTTTTTAAAATTTTTTGGTAATTTGATACCCCCGGTTTGAGGGGCTGCTAATTATTTAATTGAAAATTTTAACAAAATTTAATTTTTATTGGAAGGGGGGGTGGCATTGATAAAATTTAAAAGGGGTTTTTAAACCCGAAGGTTTGGGATTTCCTTCCCCGGGGGTTTTACTCCATTTACCCTCGGTCCCTCTCACCAGAAATGGCACGCCCCCCGCCGAGTTTATTGCATAAAGCACGAACCCGAGCTCCAGCAAAATTTTGGGGTTTCTGAAAAATACACCCCGTAAACGGATCAGGGACCCGGATCAAACCCTTCCGCCCTTGACCAAAGGAAAGGGTTAAAAATATAAATATATTTGGATTTTTTGGGACAGAAGGGGTTAATAGTATTTTTTTTTTTGGTTAAGATAATAGTGTAGTCCCAAACAGGGAGCGGGGGATCCTTCAAAAAGTCAATAGAAAACTAAATAACATTTTACAATTCCGAGCAGGTCTGGTTTGAAAGAATGACAACGTTTTGGGGGTTTTCACGAAAAAATGTGGCTGGGTACTTTCCTCTTCGGCACTAAATGTTTTAAATTTTAAACATAACACATAAAACGGTTGCCCTTTTTTTCATGTTTTCGACATCCCCTTGAAAACCAAAAAAATTTCCTTTCCCTTGGGTTGAAGGGGGATGCTTTATTTTAAAGAAGTTTAAAATTTACCAAGAAACAAAAAAAAGTATTAATGATGAAAAAGGATTTGAGGGAGGACATTTTGATTTTGATGTTCATTGATGTGGATTTACGGATGTTACTTTGGGATTCTCCGAAAGGAGTTAGTACTTTTTTTTCCCTTTTTTTCTTTGTTAGCCAACACGATCTGATAAAACCCAAAAAGTACCCCTCGGCAATATAACCCACTAGCTCAGATAGAAAATCCAAAATTCCCGTTTAATAGGGGGTAATTTTTTTTATGCATTTTACAGAACACTTTAAGTTTTTTTTTAATTTTTTCTAAATTCAGCTGGGGAAAAGGTGGATTTTAAGTATTTATTTTTAACTTATGAATAAAATGGCGTATAAGTTATTCAACTCCCGGGGAAAAGAAGATTAAATTTCCAAATATGTCCCGCAAGACTGCCTTCCCGGGGAGCAGAATCAACTTGGCCAAACCAACCCCACTTTAAAACCAAGCTTTGGGGGAAACCTTTACAAAAACCGGCCGACCTTCCCCCTTTTAGGTTTATTTTTGATTAAATTTTTTTTTCGAATTTATATTGCCCTTGGAGGACAAATTGAAAGGGAAAAACAGGATTTGGGGGGGGAAGCAAGATTAAATTTTTTTCCCAAAACGATAATCCACCCATGAACCATAACACTAAATACAAACAGAACTCTTAGCAAGATCCATTGAATGCTATTTATCTGCAATTTTTTGCAGAATGGATAATTTATCAAAAAAATTTTAACATCTCACATTCTGATAATGAAAAGGTCTCAGTGCTTAAATAAAAAGCTTATAAAAGACTTTGTAAGAGGATGCAAAAATTTTTTTTTTCCAAAAAAAAAGAAAAATTTGGGGCTGGGCATGTGTAACCAAAAATTTAGGGTTTTAAAGTACTAGGGGAAAGGGATCAGGGGTGGAAAGCTTTTGACATGATTTTGAGGTCGTTGAAGAAGATGAACCGTCCACTTATGAAAACTTAACAATAAGAAGCCTGTATTTGAGATTTATCCTGGGAACTTTGGGTTTTAAAAATTTTTTCCCCGGAGTAAAAGGACATTCCCAAATGATACAGTTGTTCTCGTTTGTAGAACATCATTTGTTCCAGATTTCATGTTCTTTGAAATATTTCTGAAATAGATAAAAGAACAAATTAAGTAAATCATTTCAACAAATGAAGACATTAAAGAAACATAAACAATAAGATATGTAATTGTTATACTCCGTAGCTCCAGCAACAATCCTAGAAATCTCTGGAAAAAACGTACTCACGAAACAGAACGCCACCGTCCGGATTTAAACCCCTCGCCAGTTGGATCGCAAGGCAAAGTTTTCACCACTTGAATTCTGAGACCACCTTCAAATCTACAAGAAAGTAGTAGTGATATCGATATATGAAACCCCCGTGTGGTGCCGGTGCCCTCAAAGCGAGGATAAAGAATAATACCGCTGCGACCTACAAGGCATGTCGTAAGAGGCGACAGATGTATGAGCGAGGGAAGCTACTCTAGTAAATAAGAAGCATCGCAGAAATCGGATGGGCTGGCCTACTTGTAGGCACATAACTGGCACAACGTACAATTGCTCTTAGGTTCAGATCACATACAAATCATACAAAGTGGGTTAACAAGTGGTCAATATGGATCGTTCGAAGAAGAAGAAGAAGAAGATGAAGAAGAAGACAACAAGAAGAAGAAGAAAAAAAAGAAGAAGAAAAAGAAGAAGAAGAAGAAAAAGAAAAAGAAGAAGAAGAAGAAAAAAAAAGAAGAAGAAGAAGAAAAGAAAAAAAGAAGAAGAAGAAAAGAAAAGAAGAAAAGAAAAAGAAGAAAAAGAAGAAGAAGAAGATGAAGAAGAAAACAACAAGAAGAAGAAGAAGAAAAAAAGAAGAAGAAGAAGAAGAAGAAGAAGAAGAAGAAGAATAAGAAAAAAAAGAAGAAGAAGTAGAAGAAGAAGAAGAAGAAGAAGAAGAAGAAGAATAAGAAGAAAAAGAAGAAGAAGTAGAAGAAGAAGAAGAAGAAAAAGAAGAAGAAGAAGAAGAAAAAAAAGAAGAAGAAGAAGAAGAAGAAGAAGAAAAAGACAAAGAAGAAAATCTACAAATATATCGAACACCTTCAGTTCTAAAAAGATTTCGACTCAAGTCTGTTTAGAAGTTCTTTTCCGTTTTCCTGCGGTCTCACTCAAGTTTGATAGTGATACTCGATTGTGTCTTCTGTAGTGTATTCACAACCCATCGCCATTTTCTCCTCCTGACGAAGATGAAGAAAAAGCTCTATAAAGGATTCGAATAGAGTACTTCTTCTTCTTCTTTGCGTTCGTTCTTTACGACCAATTTCAATCACTCTTTGTGATATGTTTGATCTTTTCCAAGAACGTGTATACGTTGCACATTGGTTTGATAGGCCCCTAAACGCAGACTTTTACATGTTTAGGACACATGCATCCGATTTCAGCCAAACCTCCTTAGTCGCCTCTTACGACATGCGGGGAGTTAACAGTGGTTCTATTCTGACACCCCCAAAATTTTGGGGCCCCGGTAACCACTCGGGCGAATAGAGTACTTTTAAAGCATGAAGCAAGAACATTACCTCCGTGCTACCGAGACGCCTCCTGAAGTTAATGAAGTGAGTTTTAAAATCTTGAAGCTGTCAACGCAATCTTCTAACAGTTTAAACAATTTCTACATCCACAGTAAGGTCAAGACTTCAGAAGAAATAACTACCTGTCTGTCAGGCTGACAAAGTGAGCTTTTAACCAATTACAATAAGTATGCCAGACAGTGAGTGACAGGAGATGGTTTAAAATGTAGGGCAATTTAACTCATTCACCACCTAATTAATTTTTTTGCCCTTTTGGGATGTACTTATAGTAGACTTTATGCTGATGCTTGTTGTCGTCTGTAGCATAATTTGTAGTGAACTCGACCCAAACCCAAACGTACCTGGTTCAAACACCGGGGAGGGGCAGTGTTGCTAATTCGTTCGGGGAATTTTTACGAACGGAAAAAATATACCTCACCGTTCAGATAGCAATGGCGAACTACTGAACGTATAAGGGTCCCTAGCATACGACGACTAGTTTACTGTGGTTTAATGGTGAAGCCATAAAGAATATGCCAGGATGTATATTTTCATAGTGGTGAGGATTGAGCTGGAGAATTCTTGACAATAAAGTTGGAGGAGACCAGAGAACTTCCTAAAGACCGGGTTCCTCTGAAGGATTGCGATGAGTAGTGCTTGTTATATATGTATACATATGTGTATGTATGATATTGTCTCAAATATACAAGCACAATAAGCTTATAGCATGTGTTTGTGCAGACACTGTTCGAACGAACCCTACCTGATTGTATCTGTGTCTAGTTATAACGAGCGTTTGAGAAACACACTCCCAGTGAGTCATTTTTTGAATGGTTCATTGGTTGTATTCGTAAAAGCGCTGTATTGCTAGTCTAGGCGATTGTGTCGAAAGGACTAGTGGTTCGAGTCCGTGTTTGTCTATTTGTTTTTTCGGAAGCTCTTAATACCTCTCTCTCTCTCTTTGCCTTTTACACCGGATTGGGCAAAGCCCCACTCAACCAACTCATGCCAAGTCTTCCGATCTCTAGCTATCTCCTGCAGCTCCCTCCAACTCTTCTTTATATTGTTGATCTCTGCCTCCAAATCTCGTCTCCATGTATTTCTCGACCTCCTCTTCTTTCGCTGTCCTGCGGGTTCCAGGCAAGGACCTTCTTGTTATATCTCCGGTTTTCGCAAAGTGTGTACTATCCAGCGCCAGGTCTTTAACAAAAATCTTAATACCTGTACCATGTTTATTTGTCGATGAGTAGTGTCACGTTTTGTAAAGAACATCTTTCCCAACAAATAGCTTGCCCTGAGAAACACTTTGCGACCTTAATATTCCTTCGCAATTTCTCTCTCTCATAGTCCAGATGCCATGTCATGTTCAAACCAACAGTTACATCTTGAATCCATCTTCACTGTTTTCTTCTTCTCTTTGCGATGTTTTCCCCATAATGGCCATCTCCAGCTCTTTGTGTCTCTTTATTTTCCACACTACTTCAATTTTCTCATTCTTATTTGTAGTATCAGCCAGTTTTTTTGAGTTCTTTCTGGATAGATCTATTTGTTCTCTTCACTGCCCATGATATACAGTGGACTCTTCTGTAACACTTATATTCAAAATCAATTTTGATTTATATGTGTTCTGAGCCTACGAGCATTTGAAAGTCGTGATAGTTATGGCCCTTTTACAAGTGGGCCACAGCATCCGATTTCTGTGACATTTTTTATTTACTAGAGTAGTTTCCCCTAGTTTCCCTTTACATCAGTCGCTCTTACGACACCCCTTTAGGTCTTAGTGGTACTATTCTTTGCTTCCCATTCAGGACCGGCACCACACGGGCGCCGGTGGTATGAAGTCAATCCATGGATTTAGAAACAATCTGAATTGAGCTTGAAGCGAGGGGTGTATCGATATCCGAGGGATAAGAGAGAAGTGAGATAACGGGAAGCACAAGTTTAAATTTTAGACAAGTTTTAAAATGTGAGCCGACGGTAGCATGTTGCGTTGACAGGTTTGGGCAAGTTTGAATCGAAGGTGTCCAGGTTGTGCATGAGTGAGTGCACGTGACAGGATCGTGTTATCCAGATTTTCTATCGTGTATTAGTTCAGCGAGACGTAATGTCAGCTTTTAAAAAAATGTATTTACATATTTAGGATTCTATCTTTCCACCTACCTACCTACCTACCTACCTACCTACCTACCTACCTACCTGCCACCTGCCGCCTGCCTGCCTGCCTACCTACCTACCTCCAAACCCCAAACCCACCAAACCCACCAACCAACCAACCAACCTACCCACCTCCTACCTTTCCTATCTATCTATCATCTATCCATCTATTATTATATATCTATCTATCTAACTATTTTATTTATATATCTGTGTATTATGTATATGTATGTTTGTCTATGTCTGTCTTTCGTCTGTTGTCGATGCTTAGGTCAGTCTCTCTGTTGGTCTATCTGTCTGTTTGCCATGTCTGTCTCGCTATCCGATCAAACAACCATCCATCCAGTTTCTGGTCACCTACCTACCTACCCACCTTACCACCTACTTACCTACCCACTAAGCTTACACCTACTTCCTAACTACCTATCTACGAACTTACCTACCTACCTATCTGCACACCTTTCTTACATATCCATCTACCTCCCTAGCTACGAATTCTACTCTCCCTAGCTACGAATCTACCTCCCTAGCTACCCATCTACCTCCCTAGCTTCCCATCTAACCTTCCTAGCTACCCATCTACCTCCCTAGCTTCCCATCTACCTCCCTAGCTTCCCATCTACCTCCTAGCTTCCCATCTACCTCCTAGCTACCCATCTACCTCCCTAGCTTCCCATCTACCTCCTAGCTACCCATCTACCTCCCTAGCTACCCATCTACCTCCTAGCTTCCCATCTACCTCCCTAGCTTCCCATCTACCTCCCTAGCTACCCATCTACCTCCCTAGCTACCCATCTACCTCCTAGCTTCCCATCTACCTCCCTAGCTTCCCATCTACCTCCCTAGCTTCCCATCTACCTCCCTAGCTACCCATCTACCTCCTTTTGCCCCCCATCTACCTCCTAGCTTCCCATCTACCTCCCTAGCTACCCATCTACCTCCCTAGCTTCCCATCTACCTCCCTAGCTTCCCATCTACCTCCCTAGCTACCCATCTACCTCCTAGCTACATATCTACCTTCCTTTGCTACCCATCTACCCTCCCTAGCTTCCCATCTACCTCCCTAGCTACCCATCTACCTCCCTAGCTACCCCCAAACTACCTCCCTAGTTTCCATCACCTTCCCTAGCTACCCATCTACCTCCCTTTGCTTTCCATCTACTCTCCTAGCTACGCATCTACCTCCCCAGCTCCCATCTACCTCCCTAGCTACCCATCTACCTCCCTAGCCACCCATCACCTCTCCTAGCTACCCATCTACCTATATACATACATAACTGTCTATGCAGCTATCTACCCAATATTATAACCCATTTTGGTTACACACACCTACATATCAATCCGCCCACAACCCACCTACCCACCTACCTACTTTCCTGTTCCACCTACCTACGCATCCACCTACCATCTATCTCTGCACATCTTTCAGTCCACTTATCCCCCACATATGCAACCCATAATACAACCCACATATGCAACCCACTTATACAACCCACATATACAGCCCATAATACAAACCACATATGCAACCCACTTATACAGACCATAATACAACCCACATTTGCAACCCACTCATACAGCCCGCGCAAACGTTTCAGTTGAAATATCTTCATTCACCGGACATACCGGGTCTTCGATCTCCTTGCAGTATCCCAACAGCGTTCAGTGACTGACTGTACATGTTCGAGTTAATTATGAGCCTACTCAAGGTGTGTTTGGGTTTCTGGGCACCAATCTTTAATCCAAGCTATTGTAATTTTACGTGGAGATAACACCCCACGCAATCATCACCATCAGGTGTTGTCCTCTTGGTAGGC
>JADZMA010002632.1:0-11458 GCA_020796225.1 Arion vulgaris
TATGACAAATATTTTTAAAAAAATTGTGCAACTTTCTTGCATCAATTACAAATTATTTCCTTGATGAAGGCTAACGATGTCGTATTATTGTCCTTTATATCTTGTATCATATTCTCTATTTCTGGCCTACGATAATCTTGGCGTTTAGTGCAGCAACAAATACACTTCGTTCTTCTCTGTACATGGCCGTTTAAGAGTCAATAGTTACACCATAATTGCCTGGTCTTGGCAAGATTCGTTAAGACTGAAGTAATGTGCGGTGGCGAAACAATGGAATATTGCAGTAAACCGTGTATCGGAGGTCAAGCACAAAATCTAAAATTGCGTTTCTAGCGCATAATGAAATTACCTTCTCATTTGTTTATGTTCAGTCCAAGCCTAGTGTTTACAGTCGATATGGAAAATACAGAGTAAAATCTGCAAATTGTCGAGTGCCATCACACGAATCGAAACGGCTGAGAAAGTTCCTAACCAAAAAAATAACCTCTCCTTGTCTAGAAAAGCAAGTCTAGAAATGAGAAATGCTGTGTCTTCTAGTAGCTAAACACGTAAACACAAAGTACTACAGTTTTACAAAATACATAAACAGTGACGATAAACAGCAACGTTTCGACCAAAAGGCCTTTATCAAGCAAACAATACAACAAGAATGACGAATTTCGAGGAACACTACAAATGGACGATTACATGTGGAAACATAAACCTATCTAATGAAAATCTAGGAATAAAAACGAACAACGAAATGAGTGCAACACAAAAACCGAAAGTGGAAAAGAAGAGAAACAATAAACAATATAGTGGATAAATGACACATATATGGAGCAAACACACATATGGATAACAAGGCACGAGATAAGACAGTACTAAGAAGCATAGGAATGTAATGCGTTGAGTCCAAGAGGTCGCAAAGTGCCATAGAATGAAATAAAACGGTTCTCAAGGGCGAATCGACTGCGATCATCGGAGGAACATGATCGGATGGCTGTGACCTGGACATCGTCAACTCCTGAATGGCCAGTATCGTTGAAATGAGTAGCCACAGGAGTCGCAGAGCATTGGCGAATATCGCGTAAGTGTTGGGCGAATCGGTCACTGAGTCTCTTACCGGTTTCGCCAATATAGGACTTGTTGCATCGTTTGCAGGTGATGGCATAGATGATATTACGGAACTCACACGTGATACTGTCTTGAATGGCATACGTAGCTTTTGGAAAAGAGACAGTGCGGGTCTGTATTACATATGCACATGTATAACAGCGTCGACGTCCGCACTGGATGGTGCCAAAGTGACTCTGGATATTAGGCTTGAGGCGACTGTGTACCAACAAATCCTTGAGGCTTCTGTCCCGTCTGTAAGCCACCAAAGGATAGTGTTGGAAGACTGGACGTGTCTCAGGATCAGACTGAAGAATAGGTAGATGATGGAATAAGACCTTTTTCACCAGGAACTATGAGGGTGGAAAGTTAAGATAAGTTTAACCCTGTCAGAATTGGGGGTTCTATGTATGTGAGAGAGGGCCTCCTGGCGAGCAATTAGCTGAACCTGATGCATGGCAGATGTAAGCACATTCTCCGGGTATAAGCGCTGGCGGAAGAAATCCAGCATCTCGTGAGCTTTATCAAGAAAATCGTCGTCCTCACTACAGAGGCGACGAAGGCGTAAGAGTTGGGAGAAAGGTAAAGAGTCACGACAGGCCTGGGGATGGGAAGAGGTATACAGAAGAAAGCTATGTGTATCAGTAGGCTTGTAGTATACTGATGTAGTGATAGTGGATAGGCTGATGGTGATAGTGATGTCAAGAAAATTGACACAGGAGGTAGAGATGTGAGAGGTGAAACCCAATAGCAGGATTGAAGGCATTTGGGGGATGAAGCGTGACAAATCGGCTTCAGACCCAAACGGGAATTCCCAAAAAATCATCGATGTATTATGATAAACGGACGGAAAAAGGGCCATCATAGGTGTTCCATACTAAGTGGTTTAAGATGACCCATGAATAGACAAAATTGTGGGGGCCCATTTTAGTACCCATGGCCCCATAATCTGTTCGAAGAACTGGTCATTGAACTGAAAGGAGTTGAGAGTGAGAACTAGTTCTGCAAAACGAAGGAGAGTCGGGGGGTTGGGGGACAAAAAGGGTTAGTTCTCCCGTCGAGAAAAAAATGGGGAGCTTGAAGTCCGTCAGAATGGGAAAAGGGGTATACAGGGAGCAGACATCAAGGAGGAAGAGGGTGATAAGTCTTTCCAGGCAACAACTTAATAGAAAAAAACAGACAAAGTGTGGTTAGTATCTTTCAAAAATGAAGGTAGTGTGGTGACTATAGGATTGAAGATTTATCAAGGAATTTGGAGATATGTTCCAGGGCAAGAGCAACGAAACAATAGGCCTGGCCCCGGATTGTGAAGTTTTTGAATTTTTGGGGCATATAGAATGGGGGTTTTCCCAAACAACTGTCGATGTTCATATTTATGATGCGCCGGTAGGAAGGTCTTTTTAGGCAAAAGGGGGTTCTTGATGACTGTTTCCCCGGGCCTTACTATTGTTGGATAATTTTGGCATCAGAAGGAATATTATTGTGAATAAAAATTTTTACGGGGAGTTTGGGTTTTGGGGGCCCTTTCCGGGGTATAGTTCTTTACTCCCCTACGATATGGCACCACCTTTATCCCGGGGGGTTTTTATAACAATGTCATCACGTCGACGGGGTGTGATAGGCACGAAACTCGGGCGGTGACATGTTTGGGAAAGCCCCAGGCGTTTGGGGGGGAAAAGTCAATGTCGTATGTAGTATTCTTTATGTAGAGATCAAGAGCGTTAGGGGGCCAACCGGTTTTGGAGTCCAATCATGCTTGCGAGTGGAATACTTTGGGGAACATACTGAGTCGTGATGTTCCCAAAGGGGCCTCCTGGTGATGGAAATGGAATTTAGTCGCAGGCCACGGTGGAAAAAGGGGTTTACATCCTGAAAAAAGTAGAAATAGGGGGGTCAAATGGAGGGACGGGGAGGGAAAAAACTGAAGACCCTTACTTTAAAAAAAATCTCTGCTGTCAGATAAGAGAAGGTCTGGAGGGATGCAGACAACCTGGGTAGGGGGGAGAAGATAGGGGGGACAATTGAGAGGGGGTGGTAGAAGGTACAGGGCGGGAAGGGGGCAAGGTTTTGTTGATGATGCCCCAAAAAAAATTCATGCAGTTGTCTGTTAAAAACGGATGGTGAAACGAATAAGGGGGTAAAGGGATATTGGTAGAAGTGAGACTACTGGGGGTTGTAGAAGTAGGGGCTGGGAGGGAAACCAAATCAGATAGAAAGGGGGGAGTGGTTGGCCGGGTACAAGCATGGGTTTTAGTGCCCTTTTGGTTTTTTAAATAAAACCCGCTGCTCCCCGGGGTATAATGAGCCTGCAGAGGGGGGAAGTTGAAGCAAAGCCTTTGGGGAAAAACCTTTAAAACCTGACATGTGAAGGGGAAAATTACGAGGGGGAAACAGAAACAAAATTTTTTTTAAAGTAACCTAGCATAACCGATGGCAGAAGACGCCCTCGGCCCGGGAGGAGGGTGAAAAAAAAGATATAAGATCGAAGAAAAATTTAACAAGTATTGAAGGGAAAAAGGGATAGTAATAGAAATACAAACAAAAAAACCGATTTATATCCAAAAAAAGGGGGGTTTTGGGCGGAAAAATACCAACAAAAAAAAAACTATAAAAACTTACCTACTAAGTGACGACGAATAGGCAGCAATATGGCGACGATTATCGAAAAAAAGGGGGGAACTGCAGTAAAAAATTGGAAAATAGCTAAACACGTAAACACAAAATCTACAGTTTTAAAAAAACATAAACAGTGACGGTAACCCCAACGTTTTAAAAAGGCCTTTATCAAGCAAACAATACAACAAGAATATTTAATTTCGAGGAACACTAAAAAGGACGATTACAGTGGAAACATAAACCTATCTAATGAAAATCTAGGGAAAAAAAACGAACAACGAAATGAGGGAACACAAAAAAACCAAAAATGGAAAAAAAAAGAAACAATAAAAAAAATATAGTGGATAAATGACACATATATGGAGCAAACACACATATGGATAACCCAAAGGGACGGGTAAGGGAAATCTAAAACATAGGAATGTAATGCGTTGAGTCCAAAAAGGTCGCAAAATGCCATAGGGTAAAAAAACGGTTCTCCCGGGCGAATCGACTGCGATCATCGGAGGAACATGATCGGATGGCTGTGACCTGGGCATCGTCAACTCCTGAATGGCCAGTTTTCGTTGGGAAAAGAGAGCCACAGGAGTCCAAAAGCATTGGCGGCCCGTAAATGTTGGGCGAATCGGTCACTGAGTCTCTTACCGGTTTCGCCAATATAGGAATTTGTTTCATCGTTTGCAGGTGATGGGATAGATGATATTACGGACCACACGTGGGGGGCCCCCTTTGGCATACGTAGCTTTTGGAAAGGGGACAGTGCGGGTCTTTAAAACATTATGCCAAAAATGTATTAAAAAAAGCCCTTTCCCAGTCCGGCCTGGATGGTCCCAAAATTAAATCCCCCGGAAAAAAAAAAATTAAAAGGCCCCTTTAGGGGTTTAAAGGAAAAAAAACAAATCCTTTAGGGTTCGTTTTCCCCTTTTGGGAAACCACCAAAGGATAAAGGGGGTTGGAAGACTAAAAAGGGTTCTTGGAAACTAAAATAAGGAGATTTTTATTTTTAAAAAAGACCTTTTTTTAACCCAGGAAAATGAAAAGGGTGGGTTAAATAAGTTTTAAAACCCCCTTTAAATTTGGGGGGGCCAAACCCAAAAAGGGGGCCTCCTGGGCCGGAAAACCAAAATTTTCCCAACCCCATTCAAAAAGGAAAAGGAATACATTTCCGGGGGATGCGCCCGGAAAAATCCCGTCTCATTTAATTCAAAAAATCGTTGTTTCACAACACGAACGTAAAGCTTTTAAAGGTTTAACAGGTTTATGGGAAAATTTTTTTACAGAAAAAGTTTTGTTATTTTAGGAGGCTTTGGTTAAAAAACTGAAAGTGGGAAGTTTTATGGCTGATGGTTTTTATTTTAAAATTTAAAAAGGGAAAAATTCAGAGTTAGAATGGAGAAGGGGAACCGGGAAAAGAGGGTTTAAACATTAAAAAGGGAAAGAAACGTACAAATGGTTTAAACATTTTCGGTAACTTCCCAATAAAAATTAAATGTACAGTTACACACAAAACCCAAACAAGGTTAAAAAAGAAATTTTTCCTATAATGGTCAGAAGATAAATGGGTCCAAATTTTTAAAAAAATGGGGCCCTTTTCAAATTTTTCGAAAATGGGCTTTAACTTAAAAAGTTTGAGGAAGGAAAAAACCCAAATTCCAAAAAAAGGGAAAGGAGTCCAAGGTGGAAAAGGAAGGGTTTTTTTTTGCTCAAAAATGAGAAATTAAAAACCAAACCAAATTTTATTTAAAAAAAATATACAGAACAACATCATGAAAATTAAAAATTTTTTCCAAAAAAAACAAAATTAATAAAGAAAAACAAAAATTTAAAAAAGTTTGGTTTAAATAAACTTTCCCCAAAAAAAGGTAGTTAAGAACCCCCAAGGTTTGGTCTACAAGGGAAAATTGGAGATATTTCCGTAACAAAGCAAAGCCAAGGGGGCAATGGCCTTTCCCAGGATTTTAAAGTTTTAAAGGAAATTTTTGGGAGCTTAAATGGGGGTTTGCCCCAAAAAAAAATGTGATAAACATAGGGCCGGATGATTTTTTCCGGAAAAAGGAAAACTTAAAGGCAATTTTTTTTCTTTTGGAATAAAAATGTTCGAAAAACCTTTTATTGTTGGGGGTTCAAACCAAAAAAAAATTAAAATTTGAATAAATGGTTCAATTTTTTTAATTTTGAGGATTTATTCCTTTCTCCAAACACTTTGGGAACCAAAAATTAAAGGGCCGGGGGTTTTATTAACCAATGTCATCCCCTGAAAATGTATTTGAAAAAAAAACTTTTGGGGGTTTTTATTTGGGAAAGTTTTTGGGGGGTTTTGGGGGGGAGAATAAAGTTTTGTTTTTGTAGATTTTTTGATGAGAAATTAAAGGGTTGACCCCCAGGTTTAGGGTTTCCAAAATCCCTCTTGCGAGTTTTGGAAAACTTTGGGAACACACCGAGTCCAAATTTCATCGTCTATATACTGCGTCATCTGTCAAGATAAATGTTGATTCAAGAAATGCCTTGTTCATGTGTTTCGAAATGTCTGATACTTAAAACTGTTGTGAGACATTCACATAGTAGTCCTGAAGTTCTTCAAGAAAGTAGGATCAGGTACGGTCACATGCTGGATATGAAAGTTGAATGTACCAAATCCAATTATTTTGTCATCACAGAATGTAGTCAAGTGAGTAAAAGCACAACACAAACGCTAGATCTTAAACAAAATATATCAGACACAACATCATCAGTTATCTCAACATCTACAACAACTTCTACTACTACAAGAAATTTATCAAACTCAATAACAGATACATTTTCAAAGATTTCAACAACAGAATTGGTCTCTGACAGTGCTGAACTTCTCCACATCCTCAACAACAGCTACGTCACAGACACCTCCACAGGTTTCGTCTACAAGAATATGGACGTATATTCCTGCGCTGCTACACAAATGTCTAAATCTGTCAAGTGGGATGTCACTGTGACTATGTACACCAGTGTTATAGCGTTTAATCCAGCATCTATCTTTAACATGTTAGATCATATTCCATTATACAAAGAGCCACAATATAAACCACCCATCAGTGCTCTAGCTAATATGACCCCACCATCATGTAGATACAACAGTATAGGAACCTGTAAAGATGAGTTTCTACAGAAAGATGCTAGTTTACTATACAAGTGTCAAGAGTTTATTTCTTATGTGAGAACTAACAATAACGTTCGTTTTAACAACATATATTGTGCGATGTGTAATACAAACAATCCAATAATAAGCAACGATCTAAATTTCGAATACAATGGATTCAATTTTGATTTAATCATGAGTTTATCCGAAAATTCTCTCAAACTTACATTTGGAAGCAACGAATTCAAAGGACAAATGTACCATTGGAATGATGCGATATGTAAGCTATCCACTGAACCTGCTAATAGAAACATAAACGTTGATCGAGGTTTTTGCGTTTCGGAGAAATGTTATGGTGGGACTATGATAAGAGCTGATGGTTGTGTAATATGTTCTGTTTATGTACCTCGCAGTTTCTGATGACGATTACCCATTAACCAAGGATGAGTACGATTCCTTCCCAGAGTTCAGTCAGTGTTTCATAAAGTCACATCTTGAACTTGATATTGACGATCACTTCAGCGATACTGTGACACTATTCGACCAAAGGCTCAACATTAACCTATACGCTACAAGTAGCTTGGTTTACGTTGCTGATTATGACATTTTTAGTGGAACTGCTGTCCAGTTCATCTTTCAACTGTCCATAATGTCTAAAACCTTCATATCGTATCGTAAGTCAAGAGTCAACATGTCGCGAACATTCCTTGCTGAAGAACGTACGTCACATGTTTCAAATTACTTCCAAAGACGTTAACAATAACAGAAATGCAAATATTTCCACGGGGTAGTCCTATCAACAAAACAGAGACTGCCATTACTTGTGTCTGAAGACAGAATACCTAATCTTAATAGTCTTGATTCATTAGCTACTGATATGTATTGCATGAATAACTCGATCACTGAAGAAGACAGAAGAAGATCACATCCTATCTACAGTCGCCATGTTTCTCAGTCTTTGATAGACATATCAATGTTAGGTAACTCTGATTACATCTAGCGTTAGCATTATGCATTATTTTCTCCTTGTTTTGGTAATTTCTAATTGGACGATGCGTTATTGTTCCTGTAATGTTGACGAATAGATAATCAATCGATTGTTACACAATCAATATCACAAGCTTAGATACATGGACATCCTTGTCGCACGCTTGTTTTGTCTCAGTTTCAACACTGCATGGGATTTTGTTGTAGCAGATTTCAGGATGTTTTAAAGAATACGTAGTATGCATCAAATATCTTTGGAAGTCAGCTTAAATAGAATTTGCTTTGCCTCTCGTGCATTATTCTATGATATTTTTAACCGTCAATATGTCACCGAGTGGTTCCAGGCCCAAATTTGGGGTATAAAGAATAGAACCACTGTTACCCACGCATGTTTTAAGAGGTGCCTAAGGAGGTTTGGCTGAAATCGGATGCACATGTCTTAAGCGTGTAGAAGTATAAGCTTACAAACTAATGCAACGTATACACGTTCTTGCAAAGATCAAATATATCCCAAAGAGTGATTAAAATTGGTAGTAAAAAACAAACGCAAAGAAGAAAAAATGACAACCAATATGTGATCTATGTAGCTACATTTTTTACCAAAGTGTTTCTTTCTCAATGTCTTATCTACTGCATCAATAATTGGCTACACAATGATGTTGCTGAGATCTTCAAGTGTAACATTTGTAACTAAGTGACGAGACACGAACTAGACAGCACTGTAAATGGCAGCCAATGTAATTCTGAGGAGCGAATAATTGTAGCAATTGTTTCTTAGCTTGATCTTAACAATTTTGCTAGACAGCAGCTTTACAACCTACTCTGAACGTCTGTCAACTGAAGAAGCAAATTGACGTAGTCAGCTTTAACCCCACCCCCACCAACGTGTGATCGTTCAACATGATTATCAGATGTCTTCATTTTAAGTTGTGATCAAGGATAATACAGGGTGTTCAATGTATAAGCAGCCCAAATTAAAAATCAAATGTTTGCCAGTTACGCATTGCGTTTTCTTTATTTACTATTTAAACCGTTTCTGACTAACTCGTCCTAAGTCACATTGATTTATCCCCCCTTCCTGCACCATAATAACAAAAAGACTGGCGTACTTGACCTATACTACGTCATAATTAAACCTCTCATTGTCAGAAATATATCCCAGATTGGCTTCATTGACACACTCATTTTATCTAGAACACCCTGTATAAATATCACAATATCAGCCCACACGGAAGGAGAACTTTGTGGTTGTGGACATGAATTGAGCACTGCACTCAACGACTTAAGATATCTCAATGAGTTATAGTAATTACAATAAACAAGATCCAAACGATATCTGGTCTCGTAACCTTACAATAACTGTAAGAATAGTATATACGTTTACTAATAGCATCGTTAAACACATTACATATGGTGACCCTGGAAATAGACTTTGGTTCTGGTCTGGCAAATAGGGGCAGGGATCGAGGAGAACTATTGGTAGTGATAGAAGTGCAAGTACGAAAAAAAAGAAGAAATGCAGGTACATACGAACAAAATGCATAATCTATGGCCGACGTCCAACAAAATACTGCTGAAGATCTCGAACAAAAAAAAAACAGCAGTAAAACGTTTCTGACATAGGCCCCACTCCCACAGAGTAAGGGCGGAACAGAAATGCATCTCCGAGCAGGAGACTCATACACAAGCTCGACGTGTAAGACAAAGGTCCCACCACAGATTACCAGTTTCTCTGCCGATGGGGAAACATGAAAGGATGAGAGGTGCATCCAGGGACGAAACGCGTGACCACGTAGGGTGAAATTCGAAGTCCTGAGGAGGGGGCAAACATTTAGTCAGATGTGTAACGAATAAAGTCTACACTTGTGTCGGTACGAGGGAAGATTGCAGCTGACTCCGCATCGATGGCCTGGTGCAGATACATGTACTGAGTGGTTTGCCGAGCGAAAAACAAAATGTTGCGTTTTAGTGCATAACGAAACTACCATCCCTGTGAAAACCGTGCAAGGTACTGTTGCGATAACAATTAACATCCCCGGAAGAACTGCGGACGGGTCATGGTAGCGAGCGCAAAATCCTCAGTTTCGTTGCTAGCGCCGATTGAAACGACCCTCTACATTATTTGTGCTTAGCCCCAGGCCGGTGTCTTCCGAGGTTAACTGCAAATTGTCACGTACCAACGTGCGTCTAGAAAAGGTTGAGAATGTTCCTACTCCGGATCAAACTCAAAAGTGAACGGTAAGTAAGGTCGA
The DNA here is from genome assembly GCA_020796225.1 of Arion vulgaris. Taxonomy (NCBI): domain Eukaryota; kingdom Metazoa; phylum Mollusca; class Gastropoda; order Stylommatophora; family Arionidae; genus Arion; species Arion vulgaris. The sequence goes on from JADZMA010002632.1 coordinate 10,063, forward strand.
CAATGTAAAGATCTGACAGGCTGTCCGGGCCCGAACATTGGCGAAGGCCGATCACTTACACCGTGTTTTATACGAGTAAGACGCCGTCCGAGGACAAGCTTATAAGCCCTGTGAAATGTTTCTAATCCGGAACGACCTCACAGTCAGAAAGGGCATAAAAGAGTAACTCAAGGTCTTGGCATAGATCACAAAGCCCAAATATACAACAAAACTGATCAAAGAAGAAGGTCCACGCCGACATAGTGGGTAGAAAGGATCGTACCTAGGAAAAGTTCACCTAGTAAATCAAAGCTGACTGAAACCGGACTGGCGAGCCTAGTCACCATGGGCGCATAATCGACCCGACGTAGATCACCCAGTTCTTGTCAAAGGACCAATTATACATCACAAAAAGAATGATAAAATTGGCTGTGAAGAATGATCGAGAGAAGAAAAAAAAGAATTTACAGGCGTGTTACTGTCTCAACACGTCTAGAATTTGTTCTAAAATATTTCAAATTTCTAAATCTTATTTGTAACATCAGCAAATTTTTCTTTGTTTTGTGTTCTCTCGATGGTTAATTATATTTGTTTTCTACTCTGTCATTGTAGAAATTCCATACAGAATCGCATTGGCATCAAGTGCTTTAACAAATTGTCAAATATATGGAAGTCCAATTCAATCAGCAAGCACTTAAAATTAAAGATCTTTAACTCTTGTGTGATTCCAGTATTAACTTATGGGTGCGAGAGTTGGAAAGCAACAAAAGCTCTAGAAAGAAAATTAGATAACTTGAGAATAAATGTCTTAGAAGAATAATGAACCTCAATTGGTCAGATTTCAGACCTAATACACAAATAAGACAAGAGACCAAACAAGAAAATGTATCAAATTTTATAAGAAAGCGCCGCTGGAACCACATCGGCCACACACTTAGAATGGATGAGAGAAGACTCCTTACCAATCCCTCATCTAATCCCTTACCAATCCCAGTTATTGTAAGGTTACGAGACCAATATCGTTTGGATCTTGTTTATTGTAATTACTATAACTCATTGAGATATCTTAAGTCGTTGAGGTGCAGTGCTCGAATTCATGTCCACAACCACAAAGTTCTCCTTCCGTGTGGGCTGATATTGTGATATTTATACAGGGTGTTCTAGATAAAATGAGTGTGTCAATGAAGCCAATCTGGGATATATTTCTGACAATGAGAGGTTTAATTATGACGTAGTATAGGTCAAGTACGCCAGTCTTTTTGTTATTATGGTGCAGGAAGGGGGGATAAATCAATGTGACTTAGGACGAGTTAGTCAGAAACGGTTTAAATAGTAAATAAAGAAAACGCAATGCGTAACTGGCAAACTTTGATTTTAATTTGGGCTGCTTATACATTGAACACCCTGTATTATCCTT